>PVHP010023434.1:0-27374 GCA_004024765.1 Zapus hudsonius
CCAAAAAAGAAAAAAAGAATCCAGGCATGGTGGTATGTCTGTAATCTCAGCACTCTGGAGGCAGTAAGGATTGAGAGATAAAAGCCAGGTTAGTGAGACTTTGTCTCAAACACACACACACACACACACACACACACAGCCACAGGTCAATCTAAAACAAAACTTTAGAAACCAGTCAGAACAAGGAAATACATACTCTGCCAGGAGGAAGCTGGCAGAGGTGGCATTTAAAGAGGCCTTTGGGGCTGGAGAGATGGGTTAAGACGTTTGCCTGCAAAGCAGAAGGAACTGGGTTCTATTCCCCAGTGCCCACATAAAGCCAGATGCACAGGGAGGCACGTGCGTCTGGAGTTCATTTGCAGTGACTGGAGGCCCTGATGCACCCATTCTCTCTCTCTCTCTCTCTCTCTCTCTCTCTCTCTCTCTGCCTCTTTCTCTCAAATAAATAAATAAAATATTTTTAAAAGAGGTCTTTGGACTCAGATTGTAAGCTGAAGGAGGTAGGTGGTCACTCTCCATTGGGCTGGGGGGAGGTGGGCCTGGCTGCTTCTTTCTCTCCCTCTGCCCCTGAGTTTTGGGGTTCCAGCTGGGAGAGCTGAGAGAACTAACTTGTTGTCACTTGTCCCTAGGGCTTGGCCACTGTGTTCTCAGGCCGCATATCCCGGAAGTCAATCCCACGTGCAGAGGACGGAGGTGCCATGGCCGACGATGAGGGGTACCGGAACCCCACCGAGGTGCAGATGAGTCAGCTGGTGCTGCCCTGCCACACCAACCATCGTGGGGAGCTGAGCATCGGCCAACTGCTCAAGTGGATCGACACCACGGCCTGCCTGTCTGGTGAGCCTGTCCTGTTTGTTTTTTGAGGGAGGGTCTCACTCTAGCCCAGGCTGACCTGGAATTCACTGTGTAGTCTCAGGGTGGCCTTGAACTCATGGCGATCCTCCTACCTCTGTCTCCTGAGTGCTGGGATTAAAGGCGTGTGCCACCATGCCCGGCTTTTGTTTTGTGAGGTAGGGTCTTACTCTAGCCCAGGCTGACCTGGAATTCACTCTGTAGTCTCAGGCTGGCCTCGAACTCATGGTGATCCTCCTGCCTCTGCCTCCCTCCCAAGAGCTGGGATTATGGGCGTGCACCACCATGCCAGGCCACACTGCAGCTTTAAACACTGCTGCTTCCTCACTGTCTGCAGCAGAGACCTTGACCATGCTGTTGATGGTCCTCCCCTTGGTGGGCTTCTGTGACACTTCTGTTCCTCAGCTCACATGGCCTCACAACACAGCGGGTCTCTGGTGGGGTCATGCAAGGGACACGAGTGGGGGGCAGAAAGGCGTGGCACTCAGGTGAGAAACCTCTGGAAGAGGGCATGTTTGATCTGAGGAGACTGCTAATCTCTGGCTTTTCCTCCTGAGCCAGCGGAGAGGCACGCTGGCTGTCCATGTGTCACAGCCTCCATGGATGATATCTATTTCGAGCACACCATCAGGTAAGTGACCCTCCGACTCCATCACCTCCCCGTCTCCCCACCTCCACTGAACACCCACATTCTTGGGTCCCCATGAGCCAAGCTGACTCAACTGATTGATGACCTTTGAACGTGGAACCAGGGGACCCCTGGGAGCAAGGTCTCCTGCAGGGTGTCCAGGACAGTGATGGTCTTGAAGGTGCTTGGTGCCAGAGGGTGGGCTTCCTTGTCAGGGTGGGGCCAGGGAAGGTGCCTCAACTTTGCACTTGGATGTTGCTGAGATAGTATTGTGGTGTGTTTTGTGACCTTGAGGAAGTCCAAGCTCTCTTTCTGGCCTTTGTTTGTGGAAGGACATAGATCTGGTCAGTGAACACCTCTGAGCTCAGACACTGTGGGTCGATGCTCACTGGACTGTAGGGGGGCCCTAGACAAGGTGGCAGGGCATACCATGAACCAGGCACCCTTGGGTCATATCCCTTGGGCTCTTAGTAAAGGGGATCTTTTCTTTTTTCCTAGTGGTTGTACTTTTTAGAAAAGCTCTTCATTACCTGCGTGGAGCTTGTTTCCCCATGGCTTTGTCATGGTCGTCGGTCCCTGTCCTCCTGGGAGGCTAGGAGGGTGCTGAGCCTCGTCCCTGAATGGCTGCACACACAGCTCGTGTCCCCAGCCAGCTCCTTGACTCCCTCCCATCAAGTGTTCAGGGATGGATGAGTGCTCTGTGTTAAGTCCCACTACCCAGCCATAGTTCATCATTACCTATTCCATTGAGCACCTTTCTAGACTGGTGCCATATTGGATTTGGGGGCACAGACCCCCCAGAGCACAGTCTCTGTGCCCAGGGCACATGGCAGCACCTGTTCCACAGGGAGGCAGATAATCAATACAGAAACAGTTTCTCCTGAAAGTGAGAAGCTGGGGCTGACGGCGTGGTCCATGAGCATGTGCTCAGCATGCAGGAGGCCCTGGGTTCAATCCCCAGCTCTACCACAACAAACAAGCAGGTTGTTTTACAGTATCAGTGAGTTTTCAAATATATATATATTTGTTTTCTTTAATGCTAGGGAATCCAACTCAGGGCAAACATTTACCACTGTATCTCTAGGCCTTGTTTTTTTTTTTATTTATGAGAGAGAGAGAGAAAGATAGATAGATGATATATATATATATATATATATATATATATATATATATATATATATATATATATATATATATATATATAGAGAGAGAGAGAGAGAGAGAGAGAGAGAGAGAGAGAGAGAATGGGCACACCAGGGCCTCTTGCTGCTGCAAACAAACTCTAGACACGTGCACCACTTTGTGCATCTGCCTTTGTGTGGGTGCTGGGAATTGAACCCAGGATGTCAGGCTTTGCAAACAAGTGCCTTTAACTGCTGAGCCATCTCTGTCCT
This sequence comes from Zapus hudsonius, assembly GCA_004024765.1. Lineage (NCBI taxonomy): Eukaryota > Metazoa > Chordata > Mammalia > Rodentia > Dipodidae > Zapus > Zapus hudsonius. The sequence continues at coordinate 2,875 of PVHP010023434.1, forward strand.
CATTCTAATAGAAGACGCTGAAGCACAGAGGAGCAAGGTGACATGTTCATGTCATACAGCTGGTGAAGGACCTGGATTTCTTTTGGGATTTTGGGGCATGGGGTCCTCCTTGGCCTCTGACCCCAACTTTTAGATTCTTGTCGATTTTAACAAAGAATTGAGGAAACAGACTCCGGGAAGGATAAATGACCAATTATGGCATTTATTTAGGGACAGTTGGTATCCATGGATAGGCTGGAATGATTCAGGAAGGAAGGGAATTTCTTGCCCAGCTGGGAGGGGAAGTGGAGAGTGGAGGACAGGACCTGAGAGCCCTTGCCACAAGATTTAAAAGAAGCATATGACACACATGTGGGAAGCGGAGCATGGGGGTGCACGCCCTTCACCCTTACAATCATACGGGGGTCAAGAAAGACTAAGAAATAAGACAGCGAGGGATCCAGGGCGTGAAGCAAACAGGGAAATAGCCAGGCAAATGAGAGATCTTTCGCCTTCCCAGCTAGGCTGCTAGAGAAGAGAGCTTACCCAAGCAGGGACCAGAAGGTTCATACGCCAAGAGAATGAGTTGCCAGTGAGAGGGAGGACAGTTACACATGTGACAAGCCCTTTATTGTTAATTAGGATGGCCTTTTGTCATCAGACTCAGGTGTGTAAGGGAGCGACCTGATTGGATTTTGGACTCAAGGGGCTGACTTAGGAGGAGCCATCAACCCAGGCGTGTTAGATTGGGGATGAAATAGAGGAATCGAACCCAGGTTATTAGGCTTTTCAAGCACACACCTTAACTGCTGAGCCATCCCCCCAGCCCCTTTTCTAACTTTGGATCATGAAAACTTCCAAACACAAGTTAAACTTAGTAGTGAAATAGTTCTAGTTACTCAGATCCCATCTGTTGTAGTTAACTTACTCTATTGCTGCGCAGAAAGAACCCGAGCAAAAGCAGCTTGTGGAGGAATGGGTTTATTTGGCTTATGGACTCGAGAGGAGACTCCATCCTGTCAGGGAAAATGATGGCATGAGCAGAGGGGTGGACATCACCTCCGCCACAGCACTGCAAACAGCAGCAGGAAGGTGTGCCAAACACTGGCAAGGGGAAGCTGGCTTATAACCCCCAAAAGCCCACCCCCAACAACATAGCTGTAGCGAGGTTGTAAAACCCAAACTGCCATCAGCTGAGGATCAATCACTGAGAACACATTCATTTGTTTGTGGGGGACACCTGGATCCAACCATGACACAATCCTTGTTTAGAAGAGCTACACCGTGCTTTGCACGTTCATGAGCCAAGGTACAGAGGTGAAGGGTCTTGAGGTCACACAGCCTCCTAACCCCTCAGACACTCCCCCACCAGCTGTTGCCTCCAGTCAAGCACAGGGCAGGCTGAGTGGCTCCTCTGGGGGGTTCCGTGTGGACGTAGGAATCAGTCCAGAGGGACAGGCTGGGAAGCACAGAGGCCCAGCAGCCAACATAGTCTAGAACCTGGCCTTCCGTTTGTTAGTGGATGACCTTTGAAAATGACGTGGCCTCTGATGTTCAGCCCTTGCTAAACCCGGCACCAAGCTTATTTTGAGGGTCAAATACAGTCGTGCACAGTGCCTGGCACATGGTGGGCATTCTTCTGCTGGTTCCCATTCCTGCCTACCTCCGCCATTCAGCCCCTTGCACTTACTAAGCCTTCATTCGGTCAGTGTGAATGCCGTGGTGGACTTGGCCACTGTCGCTGTTGATCCTGACACAACACACGGCTCCCTAGGCTGGGGATGTGGCTTTAAGATACAGCCTGTGACGAGCTAGGATGCACACAGGTCCGGGTTCCATTCTCTGCACCGAACAAAAGCCATACATGGCCCCTGGTTCAGTGTGTCCAGAGAGACAGAGATTGCCTGCCAGGAGGAGTTTTGGAGAGTGAGCTCGTGGGCACTGCGGGGCACAGAAGGGCTGTCCTGGAGAGGGGACTGCGCATCAAAAAGAAGTGTGGCATTTCCTGGACAGGGGAGGGAGTGAAATCTTGCAGCCCAGAGTCCACACCTATGTGTGGGTGTTGACAGTGTCTTCTGGCTTGGTGACACTGATGTGAACATGTTCTGGGAGCCCTGAATTCCCCTCAGCAGAGGCCCCTGTTTCCTCCCTTGACCTTCTGGAAAGCTCACCTCCTGCTTTCCTTTCCCCAGTGTCGGCCAAGTGGTGAATATCAAGGCCAAGGTGAACCGGGCCTTCAATTCCAGCATGGAGGTGTGTGGGGTGGGCCCTGGCTGGGGGTGGTTTGGTTTTCCTGCTTCTCTCTATCTTCACAGCCCCACAACCCCCAGCCTAGGCCCTGTCACAAAGCAGGGACCCAGCTATAGCTCTGAAATGGCTGGCCAGGCTGGGAGGACCCCAAGACCTTAGCCTACATCCTGTAGCACAGAAAGGAACACAGAGGCTGGGAAGGCAATGGGACTTTCTTAGGCCACTACACTGGACAGATACTAGTATAGGACTTGACTTCTGTCCCCTGGCCAGGCACCTTCGGTCGGGATCAGAGGAACGATGGCAGTGTACCTGGTCTCGGAACTGGAGGGAGAGAGACCAGGCAGTAAGCTCCCCTCCCCTGGTCTCTCTCCTCATCGTACAAGGTTGCAGGTTTGGTAGGAACATGGCAGTGTAATAGACCGGCTCCTCCAGGGAAGGGCTTCGTTTCCTCCCATGGGCTTCAGGCAGAGTCACCACTGATTCCAGAGAGCCACTGTGCTCCTGGACACCCCACGAATGCCCAGTCACTCCCCAAGCAGCCATCTTTGAAATTAGTCTGCATCGTACCTACCAATGAAGCTCTTTGTGGACAAGAATGCAGTTTAATTCAGCAACCCTCTGAGGGCAGCTGGGACCACTGCCCTTCTAACCATGAGGAAGTTGAAAACCAGAGCCTCCCTAAGTCCCTGGTCTTCCACAGCGGGCAGCCTTGACTTGATGGGCATTTCTCTTGTCTAGGTGGGCATCCAGGTGGTCTCTGAGGACCTGTGCTCCGAGAAGCAGTGGACCGTGTGCAAGGCCTTGGCCACCTTTGTGGCCCACCGGGAGCTCTCCAAGGTAGCCGGCTGTCCAGGTTGCTGTGCGCTGTGGGCCAGGTTGGGATCCGTGGTCCCAGGAGGGCCCTCTGTGATTCCGCTCAGGCACCCCCTCCTGCCCCACCTCTTCCTGCACAGGTCCTAAGTTCTAGAAGGGACCCTTCTATTTTTGAGACTTTGCCCCAAAGGATGGAGCCCGAGGGACACCTGGCCTCCTCTGATGGGCATATTCTGTGGAGGCAGGAAGGTGGGGCACAGAGAGGGGAGAGCCCCGAATCCCCAGGCCCATGGGCACCCTCCTCGGGCATCAGGTGGGGCTGGGAGACAGGCCCCTAGGCTGCTTCAGGAAACTTGTCCCGAATATGCCTCTCTGGTTCCCTGGCCAACAGGTGAAGCTGAAACAGGTCGTGCCAGTGACAGAGGAGGAGAAGACTGAGCACGGAGTGGCAGCCGAACGCAGGCGCATGCGGCTGGTCTATGCAGACACCATCAAGGACCTCCTGTCCCGCTGTGCCATTCAGGAGGGTAAGCGAAGACTGCCTTCACCTTCGTGCCCCCTGCCGGCGGAAAGAGGAACTGAGTCCCCAGGGACCTTCAGCTTGCTGGATTTCAAGGTCTCCTCTAGGGAAGGAGGGTGCTCACCCAGAGCCCCAGAACAGTGGAGACAGAATGGCGACCTACGGAAATTCCTTTGTCACCTACAGACTGCATTTGAGTCTCTAGGAGCGGTGGTGTTTGGGACGGTCATACTCAGCAACGTAGAGAATCTTAAAAGGCGCCAGTTTATAAGTGTGTGCAGGTCTTTCCTTCTTTCCCCAAGAAATATAAAGACAAAAAGAAAAGTCTGACTCCTAACCCAGAACACAGGTCACCTCCCCAGAGGCAGACTCTGTTTTTAATATCTTTCTAGAAAATTTCCCTGAGTATTTAAGTATAGTGTGCATTATTTATTTCCCTGTTTTTGCCCCTAAAAACAGGACATGTTGTTCCACATCTTAATTCCCACCCCCCCATAAAAATGTCTCTTGGCAGTTATTTTCTGTCAGTGTAGGAAGTATGCTTTGGACTGGGCAGGAAGGTTTTTTTTTTTTAAATAAAATTTACTTATTCATTTATAAGAGAGAGAGAGAACGAACCCGATTATGGGTATGCTAGTACCTCCTGCCACTGTAAACGAATTGCAGATTCATGCGCCCCTTTGTGCATCTGGCATTACATGGGTGCTGGGGACTTCAACCACTGAGCCATCTCTCCAGCCCTGGGCAGGATTTTGACAGGTGGAGAGGTGAGGAAAGAGAACCCAGAAGACAAAGGCTCGGGGGTGGGGAAGATTGATACTGAAGGAAAGTCATGTTAGGACACACACCTGTAGTCCCAGCACTCAGGAGACTGAGGCAGGAGGAGGATGAGTTCGAGGCCAGCCTGGGCTCAGAATTCCCTGAATGCTCTTATGCTGGATGCAGAGGACATCGTGTGACAAGCCCGAGTCTTCTGGTTGGCTCCTGGGCTCTGCCCCTATCTCTGGGACCTCTCAACTCCAGATAGCCTGTTTCCCAGGGTTGACCTTTGCATCCAGGCCTCAGGCTGATGGATGGGTCCAGCAGTGACGTCCCTTTCCTTGCTCTGGTTAGAGGCATTGCCCAAGGTCACGCAGCCTGTGGGTTGGAGCTGGGGTCCACCCAGGTGCATCTTTGCGCTGCGTCTACTGCCCCGTGACAGGCTCATGACCCTCCTCTCCTGCCCTCCATCTCCTCGCTTAGAGCCAGTTGGAGACCATAATGTCTTAAGATGGGGATGGGTGGTCCTGAGGCTGCCTTTGGGGACCCTCTCACCTTCCTGCCTTCCTCTCTGGCCAGATCTGGACAGCAGGGACTGCAGCCACATGGTGCCAGCTGAGAATACCCGTGTGGAGAGTGTGGAGCTGGTCTTGCCCCCCCATGCCAATCACCAGGGCAACACCTTTGGGGGTCAGATCATGGCCTGGATGGAGAATGTGGCGACCATTGCAGCCAGGTGAGACAGTCTCTGGTCACCTCTTCTGCTTCCAGAAAATCAGGAAGCATGGAAGTGTGTGGGGTGGGCCCTTGGCAGGAGAAACCCCTGCTGGTGTCAGCATTGCAGCCTGGCTGCTCTGCTGGAGTACCTCAGGGCTTTCAGACCCAGAGAGCCAGAGAGAAACCATTGCTTGAGAGTTGGCCATTCCTTTCTCCACTCACACACCCATCACCACGTTCACTATTGCCACTGGGAGCCTCCCCACAACCCCACCAAGCCTGGCCCTAGAGCCTCCCCTTGATCTGGCCTCACATCCTGCCATCCCCTCCTCAAAACCACCTCAGACTGGCCCTTCGTCCTAGCGCCGAAAACAATGCTTAGTTTCTTCTATAATCTCTGCGTCTGACTGGAACACTTGTTACCCAAAATGCCAGAGATTTAAAAAAATAATTATGATGACCGACAGTTACTAGTTCACCTTCTCAGTCCCTGCTGAGTGTGGTGCGGAGCTCTCTTTACTAGGCAAGCTTTTCTTGCCCTTAGGGCCAGCTCAGGTGACGTCTCCTCAGAGGGTAAGCTGGAAACAGTGCCTAAGCAATGGCATTTGGAGAGCATGTCATGAGTGTGAATTCTCAGGGGAGGGTGAAGGCCTGGATCATTAGGGAAGGCTTCCTGGTGGAGGAGTAGCTCAGGGTGCCTTGAGGGACAAGTAGCTTTGAAAGAGGGAAGGAAGGGAAGTGATTGGGGATGAAGGGCGTGAGGTGCAAACACTGGGGGAAGGTGAGGTAAGGTCTTGCCCCCCCCCCCAGGGACTCGGTGCTAAGCTGTAAAGTGGGGCTTTGATGACAAGCTGCCCCTGGCTGGGCCACAGGGCTGGAGGAGGTGGCCTCAAGCACTGGCCATGTCACCTGCCTTCCCCACTCTCGCCCCTCAGCCGGCTCTGCAGAGCTCACCCTACCCTCAAGGCCATCGAGATGTTCCACTTCCGAGGCCCATCACAGGTTGGAGACCGTCTGGTGCTCAAGGCCATCGTGAACAATGCCTTCAAGCACAGGTGAGGGGCTGCAGACCTGCCCCAGGCCAATGGGGCCTCAACTGCTGGGGTGGCTTCCCTGGTTCCTCACTGTCCTGCTGGCTGAATGGAGCTCCCTTCTGGGCTCCATTCGTCTGGCTGGGACGGGGACGGGGACGGGGATGGAGTCCATGGGGCCTATCCCTGCATGTCTAGATGTTTCTCAGACCTTGGCCCTACCCTGTCCTGAAACAGCTATTCCCAAGTCCTCACCTGTGGAATGAATTCTGATGTCTGTTCCCATGGCTGCTGGCTTAAATAAGGGCCATTTTGGGTAGTTTCAGAGAACATAGTGTATTCATTAAAGGTGAGGGATCTGGGGCTGGAGAGATGGCTCAGCAGTTAAAGTGCTTGCTTGCAAAGCCTGATGGCCTGGCTTTGATTCCCAAGTGCCCATGTAAAAGTTGCACGTGTCTGGAGTTCGTTTGCAGTGGCAGATGCCCTGGTGTGGCCATATTACCTCTCTCTTTGTCTTCCTCTCTCAAATAAAAAAATAAATATTAAAAAATAATTTAAGGGAGAGATCTGGAGTCAGGCAGCCTGAATTCAAGTTTGGCCTCTCTCTCTCTTTCTTTTCCTCCTTCCTTCTTTTCTCTCTTTTCTTTTCTTTTTTTCTCTCTTTCTTTCCTTCTTTTTCTTTCTTGTATTTTTGAGGCTGGGTCTCACCCTAGCCCAGGCTAACCTGGAACTCAGTAATTCCAGGCTAGCCTCAAACTCACGACAATCCTCCTACCTCTGCCTCCTGAGTGATGGGGTTAAAAATGTGCGTCACCACGCCCAGCTCCATTTCTCCTCCTCCTCCTCCTTCTTTTGTTTTGGTTTTTCGAGGTAGGGTCTCACTCTAGCCCAGGCTGACCTGGAATTCACTCTGTAGTCTCAGGATGGCCTTGAACTCACAGCAATCCTCCTACCACTGCCTCCTGAGTGCTGGAATTAATGGTGTGTACCACTTTTTGTCAGAAAAATATTTTTATTAATTTTTTTACATGTGTGTGTTTATATGCTTATATGCACCAGGCCTGTTGCCACAGAATGCGACATTTTTTGCATCTGGCTCTACCTGGGTGCTGGGGTATTGAACCCAGACCAGCAGGCTTTTGCAAACAAGTACTTTAACTGCTGAGCCATCTCCCCAGCCCTGCCTCCACTTCTTACTGGCTCTGTGACCTTGGGCAAGTTATTTAACCTTTTTCAACATCGTTGGTTTTTGTGTTTTAACCTGCAAAATGTTCATTGTAACTACCTCATGGTTGTGAAGATTGGCCGAGGTGTTACGTGTACAAAGCCTGAGAAGATGTTCAGTGGAGGTTAGCCATTGTTACTGCTAAGGTTATTACTGCAGCTGTTAGCAGCGCGACCAGCCCACCTTCTGCTGCAGTTCAGAGGAACCTTTGGGAGCTTCTTGGCCTGGCTCTCTATGGCTTTTCTTCCTGCTTGGCTCTGTGACCTTGGAAACCGGTACCCTGGTCTAAGTCTTGGTTTGCCCATCTCTATAAGGTCATAGGACTTCCTGCTGAGGGACTGGTGGTGGCTGCAGTCAGCCTGTGGGGAGCATGGCTGTGGCCAAGCCTGGGAATCTGCCGTAATGAGCAGTTTCCTAATCAGGCTGCCCACCCGGTTTGTGTCCTCCCAGAGCCCCTTACGGGATTCTCTTCTCCTAACTCGGTGGTGTTGGTGATGGAACCCAGGCTTTGCTATGCTGGGCAAGTGTTCTATACCATTGAGCTGCATACCTCGTCTCTTTTTTAATCTTTTATTTTAGTTTGAAATTTTGAGACAGGGTCTCACACTGTAACCCAAGCTAGCCTTGAACTCACAGTGATCCTCCTGCCTCAGCCTTCCTCGTTACTACTAGCGTTACTATCATCTGACAGCCTTGGCGGTTTCTAATGACTTTTTGGTATCTTTGCTGCTTGTTGACTTCCTGACTCTTAGCCTAGCACCTGGCTGGAGAGGTTTGTTCATTTCTGTCCTGGACACATAATGGTAGGTGCTCTGTAAACACCCATGAGGTTTGGGCCAGTGGGACTCTGGTCCGGTTTGCCAGAAGAATTGCAGGATAGTATGCACACACCCTTGTTCACCTTCTGTGCACATGGAATGAGGGACGTGGTCTGAGGAAGGTCCACCCAGCATGACAGCCACCCTACCTGCCTCCTCCCCCCCCAGCATGGAGGTGGGCGTGTGTGTGGAGGCCTATCGCCAGGAGGTGGAGACCCAGCGGCGGCACATCAACAGCGCCTTCATGACCTTCGTGGTCCTGGATGCAGATGACCAGCCTCAGAAACTGCCCTGGATCCGGCCTCAGCCTGGGGTATGTGGGGGCAGCACCCTGCCCCACACTCCTTCCACACCATCCTGTGATCGGTCCAGCCTTGACCCTCCACCGAGGCCCAGTCAGCTCTGAGTCCTAGTTGTACCACTCTAGAGCACCCCTGGGTGCTCTCCGCCTGCCAGAACTCTAATGTGCTATGGGTCTGGCCTGCATCATATCAGCCTGCAGGACTATGGAGGTCCCTGGGTTGGGGGCCAAGGGAAGATCTCTAAGGACAAGTCATCTGTAAAGTGGGCATGTCTTCAGTCCCTGCCTGCCAGGGGTTTGGGGGGGACTGACTGCTCTGGGGAGCTCTGTGGGTACTTTTGGGAGTGGTGGTTATGGTCATGATGAGAGGGACAGGAGCGAGGGCACAGGGGACATGCTGCCTGCACTTGCTGGGGGCCAGGCGCTGCGTTTCCTGTTCTTCAATGGGAGTCTGGAGACATCTGAATTCTGTCCCTCCTACCCCTGTGCTCCTCTGACCGTGGGCAAGGCACTTGATTCTCTGAGCCTAGGTTTCCTTCTGTGTAAAGTGGGGAGAGAGGGCTCTGGGTTCAGGGGCTGCATTAAGGCTCAGGTAGGGCTCTCAAGGAGAGAACTTGGCATAGCAGGTGCCTGGCTGTGGGTACCGGTGTGAGGCTCCAATGCCCACGTTCTATAGAAGGAGAAGCTGGGTCAGGAGGGATGTAATGTTCCCAAGGACACTGGAGGCTCTTGGGAGTTGGCACTTTCCCATCTGGGCTATATTTTATTCCAGCTGCCCCCAGCTTCCCTCCAGAGCAGCAGGGACTCCTCCAGCCCTGGGGGTCAGAAAGGGCAGAGCTACCAGTCACCCTGCCCGCACCATAGCCGGTTTCTGCTTCCTTCCTAGGAAGGTGAGCGGCGATATCGAGAGGCCAGTGCCAGGAAGAAAATCCGCCTGGACAGGTGAGTGTGGCTGGGCAGTGAAGGAACATGGGCCCAGAGCTGGGCACTGCCTCCCTGGCCCAGGGGACTTAACCTTCCTCGAGACTTCTCTTATGGTCCTCTCTGATCTGCCTAGGGTGCTGTCCAAAACTGGGTGCTCTTAGCTGCTGTTTTCTGGGTGTCAGTGTGCCCCATCCCCCTGCCAGGCAAGAATTCCCAACTTGTTGGGCTTAGCACTGGCCTGGCACCCAGAGAGTCTTGCCAAAAGTGGTAGATTCTGAGGGACCCAAGCTGTCCTCTTCCTTTCCAGGAAATACATTGTGTCCTGTGAGCAGACGGAGGTGCCCCTGTCTGTCCCCTGGGACCCTAGCAACCAGGTGAGACCTTCTGTTCCAAGGCCCACAGGCTCCTGCTCTGTACTCTGGTCAGAGTAGGTTTGGAGGGAGACTTGTATAACCCTCTGCCCTGCCTCTTGAGGGCAGTTTGCAAAGGGCTTGCCTGTGCCCCTTATTTGGCAGGAGGGATTAAATAAAGGTTCCAAAGGTGGCTGCACAGAGCTACATGGGGGGGGGGTCTGTGCCAGCCTGGGCCACTTTCCCAAGGCCCAGTTTCTGTCCCCACACCAGCATGGTCTGAGGTAAGAGCGGGCAGCATATCTGTTTGTCTGCTCTTCCCAGGTGTACCTGAGCTACAACAACGTGTCCTCCTTGAAGATGCTTGTAGCCAAGAACAACTGGGTGCTCTCCTTGGAGAACAATCAGGTAGCTCACCTGCCTGCCGTCTTCCTCTTGCTTCCAAGGAGTCAGGGCTGGCTGGTGACAGGCATCAAGGGAACCTCTCAAAGCAATTCAAGATCAGGAAGCCACCCTGTCCCCAAGGGCTTGGAGTGAAGCCCCCAACCCTTTCCTCTTACCTTTTGCCTGCGGCTCTCTGCACAGTCCCTTCCTCCTGCCTCTGCTCTGTCCATCACAGTCACTGCAGGGATGGAGCAGTGGGCCTTCTGGGCCTGTGACCTTGGACAAGTCACCTCCCCACCTGTGGCATTGGGGGTTGGATGGATCCCAGGGTCTGGAGACTTGTCATTCTCTGCTTCTTTCGACACCTTCCTGCCCATCTCTGACTGCGGCTCAGAGATATTTGGCCCGTTGATAACCGTGGCAGCCCTAAGCATCTAGCTGTGGGCACTCATCCCTGGCTGTTCCCCCATCACCCACCCCAGCATAGTGTTGGGGTATAGGAACGAGACCACTCTTTCTACCTTTCAGGTCCGTCTGTATACCCTGGAGGAGGACAAGTTCCTCTCCTTTCACATGGAGATGCTGGTACACGTGGATGCAGCCCAGGCCTTCCTGCTTCTCTCGGACCTGCGTAGGAGGCCAGAGTGGGACAAACACTACCGGTGAGGGGTGGTGAGCAGGCAGGTGGGGTCCCCCAGCAACCCTGACATGCTCTGTCCCTCTTGCTTGTGCCAAGCCTCACTGCTGGCTTTCAGCAGGGGTGGGTGTGGGCATGGGCTGTAGCTATGTGTTAGGTGGGGGATCAAGGTCATGGGTATTTTGAGCCCTTAGTGAAGGAACCAAGCTTAGAATTGGCCGTGGAAACCTGAGTTTAAGTCCTGTTTCTGTTCCAAGTAGCTGTGTGACATTGGTGAGGTCATTTCCTTTCTAAACCTCCATTTCCTTTCTTAAAATGGGTATTGGGGAGGCGTGAGCCATGGATCTGCATTCAAGATAGATGAATGATGTTCAGGCCACTTTCTGTAGCATTCTACACACCTGAGGGCAACTCAGGATTGCTTTAGGGTAGGATTGGAAGGCTGAGGGATGGACCAGGCTCCACACACCTCCCCCCATGTTCAGGTGAACTAATAAAATGGCCAAATCTACCAGGTTTTATATTCCTTTAGGTATGTGCATGAATGCTACCTTTTAAAAATATTTTTATTTATTTGCAAGTAGAGACAAACAGACAAAGATAAAGACACAGAGAATGGGCCCTCCAGGGCTTCTAGCCACTGCAAACAAACTCCAAATGCAAGTGCCACCTTGTGCATCTGGCTTCACGTGGGCACTGGGGAATCGAATTCAGGTCATCAGGTTTTGCAAGCAAGCGCCTTAACCACTGAGCCATCTCTCCAGCCCCATGAATGTCACTTTTGAATATAGTGAATGACTGTGAATTTATTATTCCTGTGAAGGCCTTTGCTACTCAAATGCACTGATTTTCCATATATATAAATGTCTTCTTCAAGAAGATAAACATTCTTTTAGGACAAGAGCCAAAATCTTGGAGTTCAATGTGGAAAGTTAATGTTTAAAATGGTGTTTGTTCAGGACCCCCAAAATCATGTTGTCTCTGGGCATCGGTCCATGGCTTCCACCTGCAGCCTGTAGGGCCATGTATGTCCCTAGGAGGGTAGGTGCCAGCTCCTGGCACAAGCTGACTGCACACAGGCTTGCCCCTTACTACATCTGACTTGGGCAGAGCAGGCCCACTTGTAGCTGCTCACATCCGGGCTTTCTACTTGTTTTCTTTGCAGAAAGGACTGTGTTGCTTTAAAAAGCTCAGTCTGAGTACGGCAGGCCTTTTGGTGGTGTTTTTTAGAAGGCTGAGGTGTGACTGGTCGTGAGCGGGTGGAGGTGGTCTGTTGTGGGGCCAGATGGATCTTCACTGGGGGTGGGAGTGACTTGAGGGGAGGGAGCCCCAGCTTCCTCAGCCTGCTTCCAAGGCAGCTGCGTGTGGGTGTATGTGGCCACAGGCCTGTCTCTGTATTGACACCAGCCTCTGGTGTGCACCTGGGTGTATGGGTGCAGTGTGTCTGGCTTGGGTTACAGTTCAGCTGCCAGTGAGTTTTGCGCCTGCTTGTCTGCCCAGTGCGTGTGACCACGGGTCTCTTGTCCCTGCATGAGTGCATGCGTATTTGTCCTGGTAGGCCTCCTGCTTTCCCTCTGGCCCTGCTGAGCTGTGCAGGGATGAGGCATCCCTTGCAGGAGTTGCTCACTCAGTCGCTGTGACTCATCGGGGCCAGCAGAGCGACTCTCCCACAGGGTGCTACGGTGGCTCCTGGGCCCTGACTCCAGCCCCTCCCCCCTGCAGGAGTGTGGAGCTCGTGCAGCAGGTGGATGAGGACGATGCCATCTACCACGTCATCAGTCCTGCCCTCAGTAGCGATGCCAAGCCCCAGGACTTCGTGATCCTAGCTTCACGGCGGAAGCCTTGTGATAATGGGTGTGTGCTCACCTTCTGAAGGATGGCCAGATGGGAAACCTCATCTCCCTCCCCAGCAAGGGACACCAGAGCTCTGCTATCCACTGGCAGGACCCAGATTCTACCAGATAGCTGCAGGCTGTCAGGCTTTTTCCATGGTCACAAAAGCATAACTGTACCCTAAAGCAGAACCGTCTATGGACAGGACACTTATGTGTCCACTCCTTGGCCTTTGACCCCTGGATACCTGTGACTGTCACCTGTAGCTCTGTTCCGGGTGGAGTAATCAGGACAGAAGAACCAAAACTGTACCTCCCCATACATGTCCAGTGGTGTGGCTTTTCCAAAAATGATGAGGGGACACGGGGTCTCAGTGAACCTGGCATTGCTAGCCCCCAGGTGCCATCTCTCTATAACTGGCCTTGAGCCAGGAATCAGGCTCTGAGAGAATAGGTGGCTGGGGTGGGAGTAAAGCCCCCATCTTCTGTGACTGATCTGACTCCTTCCCTCTCTCCTTCCCTCTCTTCTCTGGTCTAGTGACCCCTACGTCATTGCCCTGAGGTCAGTCACACTGCCCACACACCGCGAGACACCCGAGTACCAACGCGGGGAAAACCTCTGTTCAGGCTTTTGTCTTTGGCGTGAGGGGGACCAGTTGACCAAGGTAAGGTGGTGCCCCTTCTCTACGCTTACCCCTCCTCCACCCCAGTGCCATTGGTACTGTTGGTCTAGCACTTTCTAGACCTGGGTCCCCTCTTGCAACTCTCCTCCTCTAGCCTACGCGAGCCAGAGTGTCTGGGGCTGAAAAAGAGGCTTCAGTGTGGTCAGTCCGAGGACACCACTGGGACTTGGAGAATGTTCTGGGCATGGACTGTAGATGGCCTAGCTCTGATCTAAAATTCCATCTCATTATTTATTTACTGTATCCTTCTTCTTGTCTGGGAAGGCTTTATGTGGCCCTGAAGGGTCATAAAACTCAGCAAGGCAGTCGGTATAAATTGAAAAGGTGGGGAGGGGAGTGGGGACGCGGCAGCTCTAGGCTGGCCTCGAGCCTTGCCCATGTGGGACTTGGTCGGTGTTGCTAAGGACCTTTGCAGAGAGAGCCCAGGCTTACATTTATCTAGTGTGTCTGGGTCTAGCACCTTGATTAAAGGGGATTTTGGTACTAGGGTTTCGAGACTGAGTCCTGTCCTCTGGGTCTAACTGGTTGGTGGGGAGATGCATGATGACGGTATGTGATGTGATGACAGGACAGCCATGGTTGAAGCCCCCTGACTCCCCCACCTGCCTCAGACCCAAGGGCCCCCGTGCTCTTCTCCTACTCTGCCTCCCTAAACTTGGCTTCCTGTTCTGTAGGTTTCCTACTACAACCAGGCAACACCGGGCTTTCTCAACTACGTGACCACCAATGTGTCTGGCCTGTCCTCTGCATTGTCTACTACCTTCAAGGCTTGTGAGCAGTTCCTCTTGGACAACCGGATCGACCTGGCCCCCAGCCTCCAGACCCTTTAGGTGCACCACCCCATCCTGCCCCAGGACTCATGCACGATGTGTGAACCCAAACAGGCATTTATTCTCCCTGACTCATTGAGAAGCCCAGAGCCACAATCGGATGGCCCACCCTGCTGGGTGGTCAGTGTCAGCTTATATCTGCTAGCACGTTTCTCCAGTGCCCCCGAGGTAGCCTGTAGTAGATTCGGGTCCTGTCCTCGGCCCTGGCGGCCTGCAGCCCTGCCCGCACGGCTGCGTAACTGCTCTGAGCAAGGCTGTGCTGCACCGTGACGGTGGCCCGAGGGGAGACTCCCAGCAGCCTGGCCACGACTCCTTCCTTGCTCTGGCCCAGGGGCCCAGCCTGCAACTGGAAGGACACAGGTTGCCAGAGTCCCTGGCACAGATCCAGCATGTCTGTGAGCAGCTGCTCCTGGTAGCCACTGCCCAGCACCTCCTCCGGCCAGCTCGGAGCCACAGTCACGTGGGGGAAGACCTCAGCCACAGCTGTAAGCAGCTCTCTACCAGTCAAGTAGCCAGGGACCACAAAACTCCCATGTGAGATGGTGGCCCCCACCCACACAGGCCGGAGAAGGTGGCCAAGGGTGGAGAGGTTTGCCAGCACAGCCAGAGATGGCCAGAGGGCTGCGGGCTCCACTATATTCACATGGATGCCCCAGCGTCCAGGGCGTGCGGCCAGCTGTAGCAGGCAGGACTCCAGTGTCAGGGTGGAGTTACTCTGTGCAAGCACGGTGGGCACGGGATCCCCAGCTGCGGGCCGCTGGAGGCCAGTGTCCAGCAGAATCATGCCTTCTCTATCTGGAAGAGAGACAGAGTCTGGGGTTGCAGTCATCATAGGATGCCAGGGATCCTTGTTAAAGGGGTCATGGGGATAGATGGAATCTGCCTGTCTGGCTCTCGAGGCTGACAGCCATCAGACAGAAACGCTGTCTCAGCTCTTGTCTTTCCTGTGGCTCAGCTGGGCCTGTGCCCGCTCTGCAGTCACAATGTGGCTGAGGACCCAAGGCGGCTAGTCTGAGGCCAGGAGTCCCCCCACCCCACCCCATCAGTTTGTAGCATATCACAGAGACACAGGGTACCCACCGAAGCAAAGGACAACTTCACAGGTTAGCCAGGAGCCCTAGAGCTGCAAGCAGACTTACTGGGGACAGTAACGACCGCTGTTCTAACGTTGCTGTGCACTTCAGGAATCAGCCACTCCACCTCCAGGCCATCACCCCCGGCCCGCTGGAGAAGAGGGATCAGGCTGCCGCCTGTGTAGTACGTTTGCTTCCTGGTAGCATTCACTGTGGGTCCCAAAATTGTCAAAGTGAAGGGACTGCTATTCACATGTCACCTTTTATATGTCTCCGCACTCCCACATCCTGGTCTCAGCAACCCATCAGGTAGCCGTCCGGGTTCCTCTTGTGACAATTACAAGTCATTGACCCAAAGTCCTATGGCTGGTAAGCTGCAACTTCAACTGAATGGACCCAGAGCTAGCAGGGCCCCAAAGCTGGTCTCCTCGCTACTACCTGAGGCGACTTCCTCAGTAGGAGTGTGGAGTTTTGATTTCCACCCCTTGGGATGGCACTCCCCAGCTCAGAGACAAGGAGACAAGGGGTTTGCTCAATAGCATCTGGATCACCGATTGGTGGGCGCAGAGGAGGGCTGTGCTCCGAGGAGGAGCTGTGGTCCAGGGGCAGTGTGTGGGTTTGGAACTGGCTGTGTTCCAAGCTGTGTCTTGTACCTGCTGGATGACTATAAATCCCTTATGTTCCAAGTCTCCATTTCCCTCACTATAAAATGGAATCCTGGCTTCGTGGACATGTGAAGCTTAAATAGCATAGCAGCCCAGGGGCTGGCAGGCAACAAGACAGCATGGTTTCCTGTCTCTTATTTCACTCAGGAGTTTCCCTTCCTATGTCACTCAGGAGTTTCCCCCCTGCTCCAATGTCAACCAAACGGCTGCCTGGTGCAGAGCCCAGCCCAACCCCCACCCCCAGGCTTCTTCCTTACACGCCAGCTGTTTGAACTGCGACAAGACAGACTCCGAGAGGTCATAGTAGACTTGGTGGGCAGCACTGTTGTCCCGGATGTAGAGGAGATCGTCCACTGACACAGGGTCTGAAGCACCCTGCCACAGTGTCAGGCTGTACCTGGGCCCAGAGAGCTGGTTTACCTACCTGAACCCAGAAGGACCCTCACCCCCACTCCGGTGCTCAGACCGGATGCCAGTTGATCCCAGGGGATGGAACATCTGTCCTCCAGCCCCTCCTCCCCAGCCCACCCCTTCCTGAAGGATGACTGAAAGCAGGCATCCTGGAGAAGGGAGGAAGTGCCCACTTGGGGTGTCTACTTATGAGTTACCCAGCAATGGAAGCTTCTCCCCGGAAGTAGTGATCAGCCTACTGCCAGAGGGAATAAGCGCAAGGCAGATGTGACAATGGAGCTGGCACCGGATGACCTTCAGGACCCCTCCCACCATGTTCATCCACAGCAGCCATCAGAGACCAGGGTTGGTTTAGAGCCAGTGGTGGCTGACAAGAGTTTTTACCTCTGGGATTGGCCCAGCAGCCAGCTGAAGTGTGGCCAGGCAGCCCGCACTAAGACAGCCCGCACGGGGAAGGTGACCCTCTGGGGCACGGCTCCCACCAGCTCCTGCATAGTCTCCACCATGGCTCGGGTGTATGTGCTACTCGGTATCAGAGGCAGGTAGAGAGTGGTCCAACCAGGAGACAGGGTGACCTCAGGGTACTTCTCCTGGACCAGTGCCAGGAACCTGAGGAGAACAGAAACACTGGTCTTGGGGAGCCACAGCACCCCGTTTCTCCTGGGTTAGTGTCACAGAGCCAGACAGTGGCCGGACCTGCTGAATCTGCTCGGAGGGAGCTTCAGAGTGTAGTCAGGGAGGTCTGGGATCAGGTTCTGACTGACCCTGTAATTCTCAGACAACCCTTGACCAGAGCCAGGATTCTTAAGCATTCACCTGTGGGTGCAGATCTTGGCTCTGTCACGCAGCTGTGAGTCTCGTATTTTTAAAAAACATTTTCATACATGTAATCCCAGCACTTGGGAGGCTGAAGTAGAAGGATCACTGTGAGTTTGAGGCCAGCATGGGTTATAGAATGAGTTCCAGGTCAGCCTGGGTTAGAGCGAGACCCTGCTTAAAAAAAATTTCTTTGAAATTTGTCCTGATGTAGATTTTTCTAGCACCCCACCTGCCCTACTTTCTTGGGCCCTAGAATCTGCTGTTTTCAAATGTGTCTTACAGTACATTTTGGATGGATGTCTGGACAGACAGACAGGAAGAAATCTGGTAGAGAATGGAGCTTGGATGGGCAAGGCCTGGTGGGATCTTTGCTCTGCCACTTAGTAGACGTAGGCAGGTCATCTGAGGTTCTCAGACAGATCCTGTGCTTACGAATTGAAACTGACCGAAAGCTACCTCAACCTCCTAAGGGTTCAGCTGTGTTCTGCAAGTCAAATGTTTGAGACAGTGCCTGGGGCACAATAAACAGCAAAGCAAGCCTCAGTCACCGGTACTTCACAGGGAGAGAAAATGCTCCTAACCTGCAGTGCTGGGCTTGTGGGAGGGCCAGGAGGGAGTCAGTTCCTTAGACTTTTAGCAAGCTAAGTCTTGTGCTTACCTTACCACTGGGGAGACAGAACATATGACCCTGCGCGCTCTCTAGGGGCCCGCCATGTAACAATGGTTCCTAACATGCTAGACCAACAGTGAGGGCTGTGCTCAGAAGACTGGACCCAAACGGCCCAAGGAAGACCCTCAGCATCCTGGGATGTCAGGGACATTTCTGGAGGTGGTAGTGACTGACTACACAGACTCATCAGAAAAAGGGAGAAAGCCAAGCATGGGCACATGCCTGGGAAGTAGGGGCAGGCAGATCCCTGCTAGTCTGAGGCAGCCTGGGCTACGTGTGGAGAGCGTGTCTCAAATACACAAAGGAAAGGCTGGAGAGATGGCTCAGCAGTTAAAGGCACTTGCTTACAAAGCCTGATGGCCTGAGTTCGATTCTTCAGTACCCATGTGAAGCCAGATGCACAGAGTAGTGCATGCATCTGGAGTTCATTTGCAGTGGCAGGAGGCTCTGGCATGCCCATACATACATACACTCTCTCTTCTCTCTCTTTCTCAAATAAATACAATTTTTTGAAAAAAAAAATGGGCTGGAGAGATGGCTTAGTGGTTAAAGCAGTTGCCTGTAAAGCAGAAGGACCTGAGTTCGATTCCTTAGTACCCACATAAAGCCAGATGCACAAGGACACACATGTGTCTGGAGTTTGTTTGCAGTGGTTGAAGGCCCTGGCACACCAATTCTTTCTGTCTACCCCCTCTCTCTCTTTCTCTCTCAGATGAATAGATTAATTAAATATTTTTAAAAATTGGAAAAAACACAAAGGAAGAGGGCATTCAAGGCTCTGTGAGGCGAGACCACTTGGGACCAGCTAATGCAGTTCTGGTCCCCTAGGGTCTCCTGCTATGCTCAACGCTGAGGGAATCCAGCTGGCAGAGGGGCCAACACTCACTGTGTGGCATTGACCTCAATTGAGATGGGCACGTTGGGGCCCCGTAGGATGTCAGCATTGATCCACACAGGCCTGCGGACCCTGCCAGCCTCTGTCAACTGCCGTAGGAGGTCCAGGGAGGGGCCCACAGCCTTGATGCTCTTGAAGTCGAGTTTGATGCCTGTGAGAAAGGGGTAGGGCTAGGGAACCATGGTTTGCTGGGCAAGAAGAGCAGATAGGGGCAGGGTTGGGGGTTGGGAGGGACTGGAGAGTGGTGGGGTGTGAGGCTGCCTCTCAGATGGGGAGAACCAAGACGGAACAGGATTGCCTGTTGACAAGAGCAGGAAGCAGAGGTCACCAGCCTGGGCTGGTGTAGGAGGACTCAATAAAAGCTTTTGATAAAAAAGAGCTACAGTTCCTGAATGGGGCAGACTTGGGGGCCAGAAAGCTGCTTAGGGCATTTAAGTAAAGGACCCAATGTGAATGAATGCCAGCTTACTCTGTGTGTCAAGCAGATGCTGGGGAATTAAGGAAAGGCGTTGAAAGCCAGGCCAAGACCACAGGGGCCATGGAAAGGGACCTTTTGGAAATGATCACTCAGGTGTATGTGGCAGTTAGTCAAGTCTGAGTGAGGATGGCCGTCCACAGGAGAGAGAAGGTGGCGGGGACTGGGGTTAGAGTTGACAGGTGCAGGAGGGGGAGGCCTGGATCCCAGTCACACCTGGGAAGGGACAGAGAGGGAGGGCTTTGTCCTGGAGAACATTGTATCCAGATCTGCGGACCCAGTTTGTACCTTGCAGTTTCCTCTCTGTGTCCTCCTCACTCATGGGTCCCAGAGAGAACTTCTGAGTTGCATCTTCTCCTTCCCGCCTCACTGAGCCTGGCCTAACCTTGTCCTACAGGGATGGCTCCTCAAGGACAGTGGGCTGGAGGGAGGGTCCTTACCCTTCTGGGAAGAGGCCAGCACGGCCTCCAGCCACTGCTGCAGGGTGTTGTCGCTGTAGATGTCTGGGGGATGGGCCATGATGGGGACCCTCGTCTCATTGACAGTGTTGAGCCCTTCTACAGTGACGTCCGCCTCCAAGGCGTGGGCATCGCCTGTTTAAGAGGCAGAACTCCATCAGTGCTTTAAAAACAACAATAATTCTCACATATTTGTTATAGAACACCTGGAAAATACAGAAAGGCAGGAAGAAAATATTCACCCACATTCCCGTTATGGTTTATATCTCGGATGTCTTTTTTTTTCATTTTTTTCTATGCATAGCCTTTACACAGTTGACATTATCTTACATTTATCACTTTTTGTGGCACAGTTTTATAATCTTTTATATATCATAAAAACTAAAGAGCCTCTTTAAGGGTGCTCACTACAATATAGCTGGCCGTCCCAACGACCCACAGACATAGTGGTAGTCTCTAATTGTCCTACAACTAATAAATAATGATGTCATGTTTTTCTGTTTTAAAAATTATTTTTGTTTTCTTCCTGTAGAATGAGTCAGGACCATTTTAAAGCCACTGTTAAGTTACGATCACTTTGTGCATCTGGCTTTACGTGGGTACTGGGGAATCGAACCCCGGTATCAAGCTTTGCAAGCAAACACCTTTCACCATCTCTCCAGCCCAGGTTACTGTCCAGAATGGTGTTTCTAGTTCACACTCCTTGTTGAGCCCATAGGCTTCCCATCTCATTGCATGCTATTTTTATTTTTCAACTTCAGCCAGTTAACTCAGGTGGGCATCTGATCCCTGCCTTTGGGAGGTTATGGTCTAGATGGGGTTTAGACCTTTGGCTCCAACTTTATAAAGTGTGTTTGTGTGTGTGTGTGTGTGTGTGCACATGTGTGTGTCTGTGTGCACGCTCATGTCAGGGCCTCTTGCTGCTGCAAATGGAACATCGGACACTTGCACTACGTTTTGGGTCCAGCTTTATATAGGTGGCTGAGGAATTAATCCAGGCCAGCAGACTCTTCAGGTAAGCACCTTTAACCACTGTGACATCTCCACAGCCCCTAGCCTAATTTTAATTGGTTGCATACATCACCCCAAAACTGTCAAATTGTTTTTGTTTGTTTGTTTTTGTGAGGTAGAGTCTCACTCTAGCCCAGGCTGACCTGGAACTAACTATGTAGTCTTAGGCTAGCCTTGAACTTGTGGAGATTCTCCTACTTCTGCCTCCTGAGTGCTGGGATTAAATGCATGCACCATTATGCCTGGCACAAATTGTAGGTTTTATTTATTCATTTGCTTGTGGTAAGAGAGAGAGGGCATGCCAAGGCCTCTTGCCACTGCAAACAAACTCTGGATGTATGCACCAGTGCATCTGGCTTTAAATGGCTAGGGGAGAACTGAACCAGGGCTGGCAGGCTTTGCAAGCAAGTGCCTTTTACCACTGAGCCATCTCCCCAGCCCAGGCGACAGGTTCTGATGGCAGGTTTGGCGTGGGGCTGCGATTAGCATCTCCAGGGTGCGCCCCAGTGAGGCCACTTCTCCACCCTAGAATGTTGGTTGAGCATGTCACTTCCTCAAGTGGGTACATGGCCATCTGTGAATGCTGGGTCCAGTCTGCACTGATCAGCCTGTGGATTCCCTGTGCCTGGCTGAAAAAAGCACTTCAAGATGATGAGGAAGTGATAAAAAATAAAACAGAGCAAATTCATGTTGGAAAAGTTACGACCACCTTGGTTGTGGTGGCTCACACCTCTAATCCCATCACTCTAGAGGTTGAGGCAGGAGGATTTCTGTGAGTTTAAGGCGTATCTGGGCTACATAGTGAGTTCAAGGTAGCCTGAGCCATATGTCCCAAAAACAAATTGACCCCTACTACCAAAAACAAACAAACAAACAAAAATCAAGAACAACTAACCTAGGTCCAGGGAGGTAAAAGAACCCACCGATGTCCCTAGAAAATTTGAGTTTCCTTTTTAAGACCTGGGTGTCTGAGGGCTGGGGAGATGGCTCAGTGGTACAGGGACCTACCTGCACACTTGACAGTCATTTTAATTCAATCCTCAGTATTCACGTAAAGCCAGACACAAAGTGACACACTCATCTGTAATCTCCGGGGCTGGTGGAGCCAGGAGAATCCCAAGGTTCCCAAGCAGCCAGAGATGTCTCAAGAAGGTGGAAGGAGAGGAGAAACACCCCAAGTTTGTTCTCTGATGTACACACACACACACACACACACACACACTCTCAAATAAAAATAGAAATTAAGCCAGGCATGGTGGCGTATGCCTTTAATCCCAGCACTCAGGAGGCAGAGGTAGGAGGATCACTGTAAATTCAAGGTCAGCCTGAGACTGCATACACAGTGAGTTCAGGTCAGCCTGGGCTATAGTGAGACTGTGATGGTTAAGTTTGTCTCAATTTTCTAAGACTCATTGAAAACCTGTTGTGCACTGCTAATGACTCCTGGTTTTACCTTATCAGTTTATAATCCCATCCTAGGCACCTCCAGAGCTACCCTACAACCTCAGTTATCAAAGAGAGAACAGAGGAAGGAGAGGGAGGGTCCTCTAGAAACCCACTTACTTCTCATTGCTGGGACAAAGTGCCCAACTAGAAGCAGTTTATGGCAGAAAGGGTTTATTTCGGTTTACAGTTGTGAGGAGAAGTCTTATCATGGCAGGGAAAGTGTGGCAGGAGCAGGAAGCTGGCTTACAGAGTCACATATCAGCAGGAAGGAAGTAGTGAGAGTGAGCTACCTAAGAACACCCAGCGGGCCTGGACTAATGAGCCTCAGGTCTACCCGGAGTGACACACCTCCTCCAGAAAGGCTCTACTTCCCAAAGGCTCCACTAGCTGGGGATTAAGTATGAGGCTTCATCACAAATACATGAGACTATGGGGGACATTTTACTTCCAAATCACCACACCCATTGACAACAGAATTTCAAAAAGCTTCCAAATTCCTATACACAGCCACCACCAGGACAGCTGGAATGCCACTGCCCCTTGAGGAACTCATGCCCACACTTGAGCAGGTTTTCTCCCGTCCCTGAGAGACTCTTCCAGAAAGCACATTCATGCTCTCAGTGTTCTTTCATTCTTTCCTTTCTTAGTATCTTTAAGACAGTCTCCATCTCTGTGGAAGTAACTTGCTGGTAAAGTGCTTGTCTAGCTTGTACAAAGCCCTGAGTTCAACCC
The DNA here is from genome assembly GCA_004024765.1 of Zapus hudsonius. Lineage (NCBI taxonomy): Eukaryota > Metazoa > Chordata > Mammalia > Rodentia > Dipodidae > Zapus > Zapus hudsonius. The sequence continues at coordinate 25,586 of PVHP010023434.1, forward strand.
CCGGCATTGCAAATAATAGTATCAGTCCAGGTCTGGTGACACATGCCTGTAATCCCAGCAGGGCCCACACCATTGCTCGGTGGATGGGATGGAGACCCCTAGCAATGGACCTCCTAGCCATGGCCATCTGGACACAGCATCTTCCTGGAAAGTTGTTACACACCTTCCAGAGGCTGCACTTGGGGGTTGACTTGCTTGAAGTTGGGGAGAAAAGAAGGAACATGAGGACAGGACCTAGAGCAGCCTGGATCCTCAGAGGCTTCTCTCCAGAGGCCAGGGCATGTGCAGAGGCCACACCCTCCATGGAGACAGGAGCACTGTGTCTGAGCATGCAGACCCTGAATCCACAGTGCCGTCCCCAGCCCTGTGACCCAGGGCAGGTTATCTGGCTTCTCTGTGCTCCTGTTCTGTGCTCCTCTATAAGAATTAATCATCGGAATTTTGCCAAATTAGAAATGTGTGTCTCATTTAACCTTTACTGATCTCACTCTCAGGTGGAGATTCTGTTTGTATTTTTCAGAAGGCAGTGAGGGAGCTGTGGTCAATCAACTTCACTGATGAGCCTCAGGTGGAAGGCTGATATCCCAGCAAGAGACGAACCACCCCAGGCCTATCGTGTAGGCCCCAAATGAAACACTTGAGACAGTGGTGGGGCAAGAAAGAGACCTAAAACCACAACCAATCAGTCATCCCAGGTTAAGTCACCGAGACAGACACGACTTCCAACACAACTTAAAGTAGAAGCACAGAGACTCTTAAATTCACAACAATGAAACAGATTTAAAACTCACCCTCCAAGCCAGGCGTGGTGGTGCACGCCTTTAATCCCAGCATCAGGAGGCAGAGGTAGGAGGATCGCTGTGAGTTCAAGGCCACCCTGAGACTACATAGTGCATTCCACAGCCTGGACTAGAGCGAGACCCTACCTCAAAAAACCAAAAACCAAAAAAAACAAAAAACAAAACCCTCATCCTCCATGACTTAGGGAACTGAGCAGAAGAGGGGGTGGAAAGATTGTAAGAGCCACGGTGGGGGAGAATATCCAGAGACATCGCCCCCCCTGAGCTACAATACATAAATGGGGGAGGGGCAACCTGGCTGCCTCCTGTGCTATCCATAACCCCTTACCACAGGATGGATCCAGGGGGGAGGAAAATGGGAATACCAACACAATATTTGCTCATACAACGTATCTAATTTTGGACAATAAAGATTTTAAAAAATAATAAAGTAATTAAATATCCCTGGTTAGGCAGTCCCTAAGTGTTAATTTTTCTCTTACAAGGAGTAGCTCACTTACCAAGGGTAACCTGGGGCCATCTGCTGAACTTCTGTGGTCTTAGTATAATTACTTATAATGACCTTTCAGAGCCAAACAAGCCCCAGTTTGGATGACACCATCAGCCCCCATTTTATAAAGGGGAAAATGACTGCCAACTGAGGACATCACTTGCTCTGCTAGTAATGTTTTTTCTTTTTTAAATTTATTTGTAAACAGAGAGAGAATGAGCACACCAGGGCCCGTAGCCAGTGCAAACAAACTCCAGACAGGCACCCCTTTTGTGCATCTGGCTTTTCGTGGGAATCGAACTTGGGTCATTAGGTTTTTCAAGCAAATGCCTTAACTGCTGAGCCATCTCTCCAGCCCCCCCCTTTTTTTTTCGAGGTAGGATCTCGCTCTAGTCCAGGCTGACCTGGAATTCACTATGTAGTCTCAGGGTGGCCTCGAACTCATGGCGATCCTCCTACCTCTGCCTCCCGAGTGCTGGGATTAAAGGCGTGCACCACC
>PVHP010023435.1:0-27409 GCA_004024765.1 Zapus hudsonius
CCTCCGCCACAGCACTGCAAACAGCGGCAGGAAGGTGTGCCAAACTCTGGCAAGGGGAAGCTGGCTTATAACCCCATAAGCCCGCCCCTGACAACACAGCTTCATCGAGGTTGTAAAACCCAAACTGCCATCAGCTGAGGATCGATCTATCAGAACACATTCAATTGTTTGTGGGGGACACCTGTATCAAACCATGACACCATGTGTTCTCTCTCATTTGTTTCCTGAGATCATGTGGAAAGAGTTAAGCATCAGGAAATGGGCTTAAAACTAAAATAAGAGTAAAAGAAAGAAAAAATAGGGAGAGAAGAGAGGAGGATATTTGACAGATAGGTGAGGGACTGAATATAGGGGAGAGGGTATTGGAGGGATGAGGGTAGAGCAGACAGAGTGAGAGGAATTACACAAAACAAGACAAAATGAATCAGTTCTATAGAAACTCTCCTTCTAGCTAGCATTCTATAAGATATAACCACCAATAAAGTAGGAGTGGGAACAAACAGACAGAAACACCCTGTACAAAGTGGGAAAACCTTAAAACCAAGGGGTCTGGCCAGTAAATTCTAGGCCCAGAATTGGGTAACACACACCCCCACAGTGACCTGTTGGCCAGTGAGATCCATAAGATATCCAAAATAATGTAGGCCATTGCCAAAACACTTGGATTACCTGCCAAAGGTAAAAGGTAAGACCCTATTGCTGAAGACAGCACAGGCTTCAATCACAGGACATCAGGATACCATGCTAGAACTGAGAGGGAAACCAGCTCCCTTACAGATAGTCCTCATAGTGCTGGGAAGCACTATGGGAGTTGCTGGGGAACAACAGTGTGACCAAGGCAGGTACCCCATAAACTATGATACTGTAGTGGTTTGATTCAGGTGTCCCCCATAAACAATGTGTTCTGAATGCTTGAACCCCAGCTGATGGCAGTTTTGATATTGGAACCTTGTTGGAGGTGTGTTCCTGGGAGCGAGCTTATGGGGGTTATAGCCAGCTTTCCCTTGCCAGTGTTTGGCACACCTTCCTGCCACTGTTTGCAGTGCTGTGGTGGAAGTGATGTCTACCCTCTGCTCATGCCATCATTTTCCTCCTATCTACTACCTTTGGTCAGGTTCTTTGGCACAGTAATGAGAAACCTGATGGCAACAGATATCAAGACATCGAACAGCTAAAACTATTCTGAGCAGAAAAAATTACGCAGGAGGTATCACCATACCTGACTTTAAAACATACTACAAATCCATAGTAACTAAAACAGCATGGTATTGGCAGAAAAACAGACAGTCTGACAAGTGGAATAGACTCGAAGACCCAGCCTTTAATGCAAATAACTTCAGCTTCTTAGTCTTCGACAAGGGTACCAACAATGTATGCTGGGCCAAAGATAGCATCTTCAACAAATGGTGCTGGACAAACTGGATAAACACATGTAAAAAAATGAAATTAGACCCACTCCTCCCACCATGCACACAGATCAAATCCAAATGGATCAAAGACCTCAATATCAAGCCTGTAACCCTGAACACCCTGGAAGAAAAAGTTGGAGGAACCTTACATGAGATAGGAGTAGGGAACAACTTCCTGAGCAAATCTCTAGTAGCCCAGGAAGTGCAACAGTCACTTAACCAATGGGACCTGATCAGAAAAGCTCAAAAGCTTCTGTACAGACAAAAACACCGTTCTCAAAGTCAATAGACCCCCTTCAAATTGGGAGATGATTTTGCCAGCTGCAACACAGACAGAGGCCTGATTTCCAGAACCTACAGAGAACTCAAAAAAATTAATAGCAAAAACCCAAATTGCCCCCTCACAAAATGGGGCACTGATCTCAACAGAAACTTCACAGAGGAGGAAACACAAATGGCCTTTTCTTACCTGAGAAAGTGCTCAGCATCCCTAAGCATCAGGGAAATGCAAATCAAAACCACAATGAGATACCACCTTACCCCGGTCAGAATGGCAATAATAAAGAAAACCAACAACAATTGTTGCTGGCGCGGATGCGGGGGAAAAAGGAACCCTCATTCACTGCTGGTGGGATTGCAAACTTGTTCAGCCACTATGGAAAGCAGTGTGGAGACTCTTCAACACAATAGACATAGAACTACAATGGACCCAGCTATCCCTCTACTAGGCATCTATCCACAAGATGTCACATCTCGACACAGAAACATTTGTACAACTATATTTAAAGCAGCTCAATTCATAATACCCAAGTATTGGAATCAACCCAAATGCCCATCCATGGAGGAATGGACAGAGAAACTGTGATATATTTACATGATGGAATTTTACTCAGCTGAAAGGAAAAATGATATATTGAAATTTAGGAACTAATGGTCTGACTTCGAGCAGATCTTACTAAGCGAACACTCAAAAGAACAGAGAATCGGATGCCGCATATTCTCCCTCATATGTGGTCCTTAACCAGGATAACCGTGTTCTTTATGCAGACTAGTAGTAAGAAGTGAGAGATTATGAATGAGGGGTAAGGGATGGGAGGAGGGGAATGGCTTCAACTTGAGGATAAACCATATTAGGTTCAAAAACATAAAATCCTCACAAGCATATTGTAACCTATTGAGTAAGTAGTGAGTGTCATCTGGCAAGAGGGCCATGAGTGGTAGGGGAGAGAGTCTAAGCCTGTGAATAACTAGATCACCCTGACAACCCCTGGTTCCATCCACTGATTCCTTCCCTCACTGAGCTGTTGACCAAAGTGACTCATGAGATTCCAACAACATGACAGAATTCTGTCAAAGCTCTTGGGTGCCCTCCCTAGGCCTGAGGCAAAACCCTGTTGCTGAAGAAACCACAGAATGCCATCGACCAGCATCGAGAGACCCTTCAACGTCCAGAATGGTATCCAGCCCCCAGAAAGCAGTTAGTGTAGTGCTAGAAGGCATTGCACAGGCTGCCAGGGGAAAATGATCAACAACAGCTGGAGTAAACAGAGACCACTGACACGAAAAACAATCTGGGATCACGAGTAGGCTGATCACACACCATACTGGGAGAGAACAGCAAACCAAGAGAGGAGCACTTGTGCAACAAAGGAGCCTGGGCCTGGGAGAGACAATCAACAGCTTTCTAATTCGGCCAATTTTCCACTTAGTGAGGGGGACCCCTTGACTGGAACTTGGGATTCAGGACAATAGTTATCAGATCCCGTACTCTTGGGCTCCTAAGACAAGATGCAATGTGGGAGCAATTGACAGGGAGGCTACTAAAAATAGAATCTAGGTAATCCAGAAATGTGTATATTTGTTAACCTACACTGATAACACTCTCCAATGGAGATTGTGCTTGTATTTTTCAGGATGCAGCGACAGAGCTGGGGACCATCTAACCCTACCAACCAACTGTAGGCCGATACCTGAGATTCTGGCAAGAGAGGAGCCACCAGTCATACTGTGGACGATCCATATGGAACCCCGCAGAGAATGACGGGAGGAACGAGTGACCCACAGCCACAGACATTCAATCTACACAGATAAGCCAGTGAGACAAAAACCAACGATCTTCGACACAAAGACCCCTAAACTCACAACCTTAAAACAGCCTTAATACTCATCCACCACGACTCAGGGAACTATGCGGAAGAGGGGGCGGAAAGATTGTAAAGAACCGTGGTGGGGGGAGACTATCCAGAGGCATGGCACCCTTCAGTATCAACACACTTGGGCCAGGAGGACCGGGCTGATTACTAGGCTATCCAGGGTCCCCTGCCACAAGGACTGATCCAGACGGCCCACGGAGGAGGATATCCAGCTGATTGGGGATGGGGAGGGGGGCATTGGGGAATTGAGGATAACAACTCATTGTTTGCCCACTGAATAATGTAACTCACTATGGACAATAAATATATATTTAAGACTTAAAAAAAATATTATGGAAGAGGTGGCTGAAAGAATCTAAGAGCCAAAGGAAGGGGAGGACTTCTTATACTGCTATCTTTCAGCCACTAGATGGCCTTGATATTCATGGCCTCACAATAGCTAACACTATCTACGCAAACCTGCACAACAATTGACATCAAAATATAAGAGTTTAACTGGAGAAAAGAGCTTCAGTGGAGGGGGAATTTAGGAGGGAAAATAGAAGTCATGGGAGGGGATTATGATAATAGACTATGATACTATGATAATAGTAGACTGTCTATATTTATGAAAGTTAAAGATAATGGTAGACTGTCCATATTTATGAAATAGGAACATAAGGCCATAATACCTAATAATGATGAATGAATCCTGATTAACACCTACATTTAAACAAAGTATTAAAGACATTTTAGGAACAACTGGGTCAAATTGAATATGAGTCAGATACTAGATAATGTTACAGGATTATAGTTCATTTTCTTATGCAATAATGGAATTATGCTATAAGAACATCTTTATTCTTTATTTTTTTAACATCTTTCTTTTTAGAAGACAGACAGGTGTGTACATGCACACAAAACCAAAGAAAGACCAAAAAAAGAATATGAAATAAAATCAACAGGTGAACCCAGGCCAAGGGTAAAAGGGTACTGTATTATTGTTTAAATTCTTTGGTAGACTTGAAACTCTTCAAACTAAAAGGTATAGGAAACAAATCTGCAGGCTCATGGAATAAGACTGCGCTGGGTAGGAATTTTTAATCCTCCTATTCCTCAGCATGGCAGCAGGAATAGTTCTCACTCCCACTTCAGAGTACCATGCAGACAGAAGGGGCCTTTGCATGGGGGTGCCCTCTGCATAAAGTACAGGTCTAGGAGTATCTCATTCAGCATAACTAAGTTGGGAAGAAACTGTTCCCTTGACTACAACCACCATCACGACCTCCCCCCACAAGTGACAGGACAGAGGCAGTAGTGAGGATACAGCCACTCAGCAGAGCTCATGGAGATCCAGGTGCACTGGGATGGAGCAACACTACTGCTGCACTCAGTCACTAAGAAGATAGAGATTTTCTGTTACTTGACTATTATTACCTGGACTAGCAGAATAAAAGTCTACCTCAAATATTAGGATCAAACAATTTAATCCTCTTGGAAGGATCCTAGCCACACAATAAGACCTCAATACATGTTCATAACTGCTGGCTGCTAACATTCCTGCAGGTCCTCAGTCCCAGGGTATTAACCTGTTTCCCAATCCAAAGCCTCTTAAGAACTTTTTTTAAGCCCCATTTTCCTTTCAAAGATCTTAAAATACTTCAAACAGTAAATCTTTAAACTTAATCATGCCTTTAATCCCAGTTCTGGAGAGGCAGAGGTAGGAGGATCACCATGTTTGAGGCCACCTTAAGACTATATTGTAAATTCCAGGTCAACCTGAGCTAGAGTGAGATCCTACCTCAAAAAAAAAAAAAAAGAAAAGAAAAAGAAAAAGGAAAAGGAAAAAAATTAGTATCTGGACATCCAGGTGTGAACAACTGAGTCTGGAAGAGCAATGGTGCAAGACCAAGCAGTGAACAGGAAGTATGGGGGAAGGGGATGCCTAAAAAGGGAGGCTTAATAGAAAAGAATCACAAAATATCCCAAGATCTGTAACATGATGAACTGGACAGAAGAGAAGGCCCCTCGTTTATTGAAAAATGTTAGACTAGAAGAAAAATTTGTGGAAATAAAGAATGTTGATAAGACAATCTCATGTTCAAAATCAAGATGGAGCTGAGCTATAAGCCTCCTCATGTTGACAAGGTATCAGGACACTGGAAACAGCTATGTAGCCTATTGGGAGAGAAAGTAATCAGTAGTCTTAACCAGTAGTGGACCCTGCAAGCATGTACCAATTTGTGCATCTGGCTTTACACGAGTATGGGTAAGTTGAACCCAGGTCCTTAGGCTTTGCAGGCAAGCACCGTAACTTTGAGCTATCTCTGCAGCCCAAATAAAATATCTTTAAGAAAAGAAACAGGGAGCGGGAGCGGGAGGCGGAGCAGGCTCCCCCTGAGCTGCTCTTGTAGCTCCCCCTGGCCTCAGGCCCAGCTGCTCGAGAGGAGGAGGTCCCGCGGCGGGTCTGCATCAGAACTTATCATGATGGCTGTAACCTAAAATCCTCATGAAGCCCCGGGGTTATGGCCCAGAAGCACCCCGGAGGAGAAGGGTTATGTGGAGCCCACGACAGTGGTGGTGCCTCCTTCAGGACATCTGGACCCTCTGTGGACCCTGAAATACTTTCATTCTCAGGACTCAGGGACTCAGCAGGGACTGCCAGTACCCGCTGCCTCACAGAGCACTCTGGTCCTAAGTATACACAGCCCCCAAACCCAGCCCACTGGTCGGATCCAAGACATGGTCCCCCAAGGGGTCCAGGACCACCCAGAGAAGACCTTGATGAGAGTGAGACATCTTCAGAAGAAGAATCAGGAGTGGACCAGGAACTCTCGAGAGAGAACAAGGCTGGGTACGAAGAGGATGGGAACCCCTCTTTTTCCATTCCACCTGCTTGCAACTGCCAGGGGACCCCTGGACTCCCTGAGGGGCCTTCCTCTGAACGAGGAGATGGCTCTTCCAGCAACCTGTGCCACCACTGTACCTCTCCAACCTTGGGGGAAGATGAAGAGCTGGAAGAAGAATATGATGACGAGGAGCCTCTTAAATTCCCCAGTGATTTTTCACGTGTGCCCAGTGGGAAGAAACCCCCATCCTGAAGGCAGAGGCACCGGATCCCAACCAAGGAGGATACTCGGGAAAGTGGAAGGAGAGATCCCAGGTCCCCTGGCCGACATCAACTGGGCAGGAAACGAAGTCAAGCTGATAAGCGCAGAGGCCTGGAATTGTGGGGAGCCGAGGAACTATGTCAGCTTGGCCAGGCAGGCTTCTGGTGGCTGATCGAACTGCTGGTGTTGGTGGGGGAGTATGTGGAAACGTGTGGCCATCTCATTTATGCATGCAGGCAGCTGAAAGACAGTGACCTGTACCTTTTCCGAGTCCGGGTGGGAGTCTGGGCAGGGAGACTGAGGGGCTGGGCTCATGCGATGTTCCAGTGTCTAAGTCAGGGCTTTTATTATGGGGCAGGACTGTTCACTCGTTTTCTTAGGCTGCTAGGTGCTTTCCTGCTCCTGGCTCTGGCTCTCTTTTTGGGTTGTCTGCAGTTGGGCTGGCAGTTTCTGGTGGGACTGGGTTACTGGAAATGCAGAATTCAGAGTAGAAACAGAACTTTTTCTCTGATTTTTCACCTTATGGGTAAATTACATAATTTCAAGATTGTTGCAAGGATGGCCAAAATTAATAATTTCTAAAAAGCAGACTCATGCCCTCTGTCCTTGGGTGAGGGGGAAGGATAGGAGGCCACTAGAAGTCCCTTTGTGATCCAAGGGTTTGTATTTTTTTAAGTTTGTTCATATTTGTATGTACATATCTATTTAAAGCCAGGGGATTATCTTTCTATAAATATATAACTGGCAACTTAAAAAAAAAAGAAAGAAAAGAAAAGAAAGCAGAACTAAGTGAGGAAAAAGAAAACAAGCTAGACAGAGGGGAGTGAGGATATTGAGAAGGGAATAATTACGAACAAAATATAATGACATATGTATGAGATGTCATGAAGAAACTCAATTATTTTGCATAATATAAACAAAGTATTTTTTTTTAATGTGAACCAATAGAAAAAGGTCATGGAAGGGTTAAGGAGAGGGTTGTAGAGAAAGATAGTAGAGAAGGGTAAAAAGATTTAAGGAGAGAAGTGGGGGGACTGATGGGAGTAGGGAACTGGAGAAAGGGTTAACCAATACTAAAGATATATGAAAAAAGCCATAAGGAATCCTACTTCTTTGTTAACTAGTTAGAAATATATATTTAGACAAAAAGAATTTAATGTAACTCATTATGGACAATAAAAAAAAAAAGAATTTAGTAGAAGTACCCTGTGTAAATGGATAATGCTGCCAAGTTGATAGAGGAAAATCCCAGAACTGGGGTGGGATATCTCCCAGTGAGTTGGTCAGGGAGGTGTCTGAGGCTCCCAAAACATTCCTGGCTATTGCCAATACTCTTGATTGCTCACCTGAACTACATAGTTAAGTCCCTATGGCTAAAAACAATGTTATACACTTCAGTTACAGGACATTGAAAAGTCAAGTGAGAACTCAACTAGAAGCCTCTTCCCTGATAGTTAAGCTGTCATAGTGCTAGAGTGTGCTATACAGCCTTCTGAGGGAGAAAAGTCATCAACAGTCTTACCAGCAGTGAAATCTAAGAGCTATATACCATCCAGCCAGGCAAGATGTGCCCACTGGTTACCCCATTGATTGGATTTGAAGCCTGATTCATGGGAAGGAATTCATACCTGGTACTAAAAACCTAGTCAAAAGTCAGTGGCTGGGAAGGTCATAAACCCTAGGAGGAAAGCTAAGTGGCTATGTTGTATCCATCAAATTGCCCTCTAAATATTTGTGTTTCTGCTCACATTATTAGTGTTGTTCTCACCTTTGGTCAGAGAAATCTATTTTTGCAGTTGGTAGTGACTATTGGGAGACTCAAAATTCATCAAAGTGCTGACAATAAGTGACTGTTGAGTGCTCAGTAGTAAATGAGATATTTATATCACACCCTCTAATGTTCAGAGAACATTGTGGAAGAGAGGACAAAAAGAAAGGAGCACTTGTGCAATGGAGAAGCCTGGGCCTGGGGGAGACAATCAACAGCTATTAAATTCAGCCAAATATTCCACTCAGTGAGGGGGAACTCTTGATTGGAACTGGGGATTCAGGGCAATACGCACCAGATCCCGTACTCTTGGGCTCCCAAGAAAAGATGCACTATGCAACCGACTGACGGGGAGGCGTCTAAAAATAGAATCTAGGTAATCCAGAATGGTGTATATTTGTTAACCAATACTGATCTCACTCTCCGATAGAGATTGTGTTTGTAATTTTCAGGATGCAGTGAGAGAGCTATGGCCCATATAACCCTACCAACCGACAGCAGGCAGAAAGCTGAGATCCTGGCAAGAGATGAACCACCACAGTCATATTGTGGAGGATCCATATGGAACCCCGCAGAGAATGACAGGATGAACAAGGGACCCACAGCCACAGCCATTCAATCAACACAGGATAAGCCAGTGAGACAGAAACCAACGATTCTCGACACAAAAACCCCTCAGCTCACAACATTAAAGCAGCCTTAATACTCACCCACCACGACTCAGGGAACTGAGCGGAAGAGGGGGCAGAAAGATTGTGAGAGCTGTGGTGGGGGAGATTATCAGAGGCATGGCACCCCTCAGTAACAACACACTTGGATCAGGAGAACCCAGCTGAATACTAGGCTATCCATGGTCCCCTACCACAAAGACTGATCCAGACAGCCCACGGAGGAGGATATCCAGCTGACTGGGGATGAGGAGGGAGGACAATCAGGAATTGGGGATAACAACTCATTGTTGGCCCACTAAACAATGTAACTCATTATGGACAATAAAAAAAAAAATAAGAAGAATCAAAGGATGGGAAGAAGTGCTTTGAAACTTTGCCTTCCAGACACCAAGTGGCTATTGCATTCATGACCTCACAGCGAACTTTTAGAGCCCTGTAAGTCCTACACAATACTGGGCCTGTCAACATTCTATCATAAATGTTGGAGAAAGGAAAAACAAGAACAACAAAATACCCCACTAGGAAGGTACTGTGTATACATAAATTGATAAACCAACTACTGGGAGTGCAATGGCCTGTAGTCAGGGAAGAAATTGAAGGGTGGGAAAATGGTTAATCAAAATTCAAGAGGTTTAGAATAAGCCATATGGAAACCTGCTTCTTTGGATAATGGCACACCCAAAGCCACAGATTATTACTAGAAAATTTTCAGAGCCAGGAATGGGATACCTTCCAGTAAGTTGTTGGCCGGGGAGGTTCCTGAGGCCCCAAAAACATTACAGGCCATTGCCAAAGCTCTTGGTTGCCCACCAGAACTAGAGAGTAAGACCCTATTGCTGAAGACCACATTTATTTGAGCTGCAGTTCACTGAAAAATCAAGCTGGAGATGACCTAGAAACCTCCTCTCTATTAAGCAGCTGATAGAAAGCTGGAAAAGGCAACAGCTGCATGCAGCCCTATGGGAGAGAGAAGACATCAATGGTGGTGTACAACAGTGGACCTTGCAAGCCTTAGATTGGCCAATCAGGACAAATGAGGCAATAGTGAATGGCATGTCTGTTATGGAGGAAACCAACAGCTTTCCAATTGGACTGGAGACCCACTCCATGGAAGAGAATACATGCCTAGTATTGAAGACTAGTTAAAAGCCTATCGTGTAGGAGATCATGAGCCATAGGGGATTAACACCTGCTGTTGTCTGGCTAAATGCATATATCACACCCACCAAACTGCCTTATAAGTACTTCTTTTTAAGGGGTATATCTATATTTTAATGCTACTCTAACTTCTGGACAGAGAAGCTTCTCTTTTCACATGGCAGTCACCACTCAGAAGGCATCATAGTGCTGAGAAGAAGTGACAGTGGAGTGTTTAGCACTGAGACATCTCTATCACACTTCCCAAGACTCAGGGTCTACTGCAGAAGAGGTGATGGAAAGAGTGTACAAGCGAAGGGAAGGGTAGGACTGCTTTCAATGCAATCTTCCAGACACAAAATGGCCTTAAGATTCATGGCTTTGCAGTGTCTGACACTACCCACACAAGACCTTCATAATAGAAGAAAAAGATGATGACATAAAAAAAAGAAAGAGAAAAAAAAGAGAGACTAATTGAGAGGGCGAGGGTATATGATGGAGAATGGATTTGAGAGAGGAAAATGGAGGTGGGGAGGGAATTATTATGATTTATTATTATGGTCTATAATTATGGAAGCTGTCAATGAAAAGTTAAAAAAAACACTAAAATAGAAGAGGGGCTAGTTGAAAAGAAGGGGTTTAAAAGAGAAAGAAAAAAAGATGTGAAGCCATGGTTGGTGGCTCATGCTTATAATTCAGTACTCCAGAGCCTAAGGTAGGAAGATCACCATGAGTTCAAAGCCAGTATAGACTACAGAAAGAATTTCAGGTCAGAGTAAGAAAGACCCTGCCTCAAAAAAAAGAAATTCAGTATAATAATTTTACAATAATTTGTAAGTAGCTGTACACAGCTCTAATTGGACCCTATTGATGGATGAAAGGATTCCCATTACTCATGCCACCAACCGTGAAGAATTTCCTAATTCTTTCTTACCCAAGTCCTCCCATTGTCACATTTCATCACCATGGAAATTTTTGAGAAAATGTCAGAGCCTTCTCTAAATCTAAATCTTCTAAATTCTTTGAAATATAGAGCAAAATGTTTAGGAAAAAAAGCAGCCATTTTGAAAGAATGTAAAGATGCTGGGCTGAAGAGATGGTTTAGCGGTTAAGGCGTTTGCCTGCAATGCAGAAGGACCTGAGTTTGATTCCCCAGTGCCCATGTAAAGCCAGATGCACAAGAGGGCACATGTGTCTGGAGTTCATTTGCAGTGGCTGGAGGCCCTGGTGTGCCCTTTCTCTCTGTCTCTCTCTGTCTGCTTCTCTCTCTCTTAAATAAATAAAATATTTTTAAAAAAAAAAGATGCTGATAGTGGAAATTAAAATTAGAACTGTTTTAATGACAGCCCAGAAAACTTTTTTCATGAATGGTTCAGATCTCTGAAGGACTGCAACTCACTCCGTATGTCCTTGGAAAACATTCACAGAGTGGATGGAAGGGTCCCTGAAATCCCAGAGACGGAAAGTTGTATCACGGGAGGAGGTCACCACGAGCCGCTGGGTGGGGTGTGTACAACAGTGTGTTAACTCCTGGTCATGCCCTACAATCAAATACAACAAAAACACATGATCATCCATCTGCAGATACACAACATGGGTGAATCTTTTTTTTTGAATGCAAGAATCAAAAACACCATCATCTTTATGGGCTATGCTACTAATGTGCAATGGAGAGGAAAACCTTCAAGGAATCACTTAGCAATTTGGACTCACGGCTTTTTCTCTCAAATGTTCGAAGTCCTTTCAGCTATCCACTTAAAAGAACAGGAGAACTAGATACATGCATAATCCATTTTCTGATCTTAACATTTAGAAAGTCAGAGGCTTTACTTTAACATACTGAGTGCCAATACTTTATAAAGTCTTAGTTCTTCACTTCTAAAATAATTTCTTTAATGGCTACAAATGGAATTAAGGTCTTGTTATGGGTGGCCTGTACTGGGCCTGTTCAAAGGGTCAAGGTCCTGCCAGAAGCTAGAAATTTCAGGGCAGAGGCAGTATGCTCCTACTGGTCTAGAAGACAACCAACTGACATGAAGGAAAGGCTTTTGGTAGTGCCGCCAAGGACTCAAGGAGCCTGTAGATGCTTGGAGCACACTCTGTCCAGAAGCAAGAAAATGGGGCTTCAGTTATATAATTATAAGGAACTGGATGGATTCTTCCAACAACCAGTAAGCCTGAAAGAGAACTACAAGTCCCAGTAGGGTCATACAAGCTAACTCTTCACTTCAACTACCAAAGCCCTGAGCTAACAGACAGCTACCAGGGACCCAGAAATCCTGACCACAAACATCAAACTATTCAATTCCTGTTATTTTAAGCCACTAAGTATATACAAATTTGTCACACAGAAACTTAAAAGAAAATCAATACAACAATCATATTTCAAACACTAAAATACTACATGCTTCAGTTAGTTTCCTAAATATAAAGTAAATATAGCTACCAAAAGTTTTATTAATCAGAAAGAAGCTTCAAAAGTTGTAACCAAAGAGCCAAAAGCACTAAATATAAATATAATTCTTTCCAGAAAGTAATATGCAAGCTCAGACATAAATATATGAACATAAACTGAAGCAATCTAAAGTTCAATTGTTTATAATACAATACCTGTCAGAGAATGAACAAGTTCAGATGTCTCAACATCATACAAATTTGCAGTTCTGTCCCACGAGGCTGTCACTGCCTGCTTCCCACCAACCAACCAGTCAGCAGCAATGACCACACCCTGGTGACTTTTGAGACATGTCAATGGGACTCGAATGGTAGGGCAGTCACTGGACACATCTCCATCAATGTCAGGCTCATCTTTATCAGAGCACTCTATTTCATCTTCTCCAGATATTTGTTGCTAAGGGTAAATCAGAAAAGAACAATTTTTCTAGAAATCTTTCATTTTTTCCAACATGGCTACACCATCAGACTGTTTCTAGGAATTATTCATCATTAGGACAAATGTAAGCACAGTATCTGAAATACTAACTAGTGCTCAAGGAATGGTTTATCAGTTTTATAAGTTGGCTACAAAAACAAACAAATATCCATAAAAAATAAGGCTACTATGACATTAAGTGAGCTAAAACTAACAAAATGGGAGTTCAACATTTTAAGTTTTTATCACTTGTCAGCAGAAATGTAATATAAACTAAACAAATGCAAAAGTCAATAATATATTACAATACAAAAAGCATTTCAATTCTTAAGAGACTTTCAAATACAGACTTAGAGCTGTAAAATAAAATTATAAAATAACTTCACAATTTTTATTTTTATTGTTATATGAAAGGTCAATATATCCACGAAGTCTTCTATCAAATGGACAGATAAAAAATATATATAATAGCTAGCCTAGGCTTCCACTCTTCAGGAAAATGTATTTGTTCATTCAAGAAATGTTAAGTGCTTACAAACAGACAGTGCTGTTTATATAGCAGAGAAGGGAACAGATGACATCTCTAATATGTACGATGCTCACTCTATGTGATAAGAATGCTGGAGTCAACACAAGCAGCAAAGTATCTGCCCTTACAGAACTTTTTACTCTAACAAGAAAGAGAAAATACATACATACAAATACTAGTATAAAAATGTATGTCATGTATATATACAAGTATGAAAATGTGTCACATGAACAAAAATGTACAAGGGAACTTGTTAGCATTCACACAGTACAGGAACATATGGCATATTCATTTGGGTGGTAGTAAGTGCTGTGAGGAAAATAAAGAGGTGAACAATTCAGGGGCAACAATCTTACCCACAAACACTGAGGAAAGACTCAGACACCTGCATCAGATTGAGGAGAACAAGGGGGAAAGCATGCAAACATGGAAGCAAATACTCTCTGCTACACAAACTAAGGTTACCAGTAGGGTGGGGGACAAAGTGCAAGGGGTGAGCAGAAGTAGATGAAGTTATGGAAAACCTGGTAGACCATGGAAAGGATTTTGGACTTTATTCATATGTGATGGAAAAATCATCAGACAATCTTGAGCAAGAACAAGCTAGAGTCTGAATCAGTAACTGTGTGAACATAAGGGAAAATGGTAAGTCTGTTGTAGGCTATTGTGTGTCTCCCACAAACTCATTCACTGAAGCCCTAATTCACAGGATCTCAGAATGTGATTGTATTAAAAACAAGGTCTCGGGGCTGGAGAGATGGCTCAGCGGTTAAGGCACTGGCCTCCAGTGCCTAAGGCCCTGGGTTCAATTCCCCAGGACCCACATAAGCCAGACCCACAAGGTGGTGACCCTGGTGTATTCTCTCTCTCTCTCTCTCTCTCTCTCTCTCTCTCTCTCTCTCTCTCTCTCTCTCTCTCTCTCTCTCTCTCTCTCTCTCTCTCTTTCTCTCTCTCTCTCTGCCTGAAAATGAATAAATAAAATATTTTTTTAAAAAAACAAGGTCTTTAAGGAGGTAATTAAATTAAAATCAGGCCAAGAAGATAGAAACTAGTCCACGCTGACTGTTATGTTTAAAAAAAAAAAGCTAGAATATAGACATACACAAGGGGAAAACCATCTAGGGACATAGTGGCAACTTGACCATCTACAAGCCAATGAGAAAGGCCACAGAAAAAAACATTCTTATTAACACTATGCTCTTAAGACTTCCAGCCGACAGGATGTGATAACATAAATTTGAAGTTAAAGCTGCTAGTCTGAAGTACTTAGTAACCTCAGAAAATACCAGAAGTACAGGAAAGAGAAAGCAGCCTGGACTATGGTGGTGGTAATGAAGGTAATGAAGGCAGGCTGATCAATATATCCTCTGAGTACAGCTTCAGGACTTGCTGGCAGGTAGATATCCACAGGGAGTATGAGTGAATGATGGCAACATGAACTGAAATAGATAGCACAATGAGAAGAGCAAGTTAGGAGGACATAAAGAACTCAACTTCAGATAGTGGTTCAAAAGGAGAAGAATCCAAGAAGAACCCAACTTCAGATAGAGGTTCAAATCTATGGAATACCCAAACAGAGAAAGAATAAAGCAGTTGGGTGACAACATAAGAATAGTTGAAAGAAAATCAGCAATAGTATGAGATTTGGAGTCCAGCAATAAAAGACAGTCCTTAAAACCATGGGTGCTAAATGAGACCAGCTAGAACTAATGTAGAAGAGGTGAGTAATGTATTAGAAGACCATACACATGTGAAGGGGTGGACTAACAGAGACCCAGCCAACAAGTAAAAGAATGGAAGAAAAGGAAGGCCATGGTTAATAAATGCAATTATGGAACCCAGGAAGCAGTTTCACAGTGCGTGCTGGG
Source organism: Zapus hudsonius (assembly GCA_004024765.1). NCBI lineage: Eukaryota > Metazoa > Chordata > Mammalia > Rodentia > Dipodidae > Zapus > Zapus hudsonius. The sequence goes on from PVHP010023435.1 coordinate 15,497, forward strand.
TAAGCACCATGAAAGCAACACTTGATGGCTGAAGAATAGTATAGTGGCAGGAATACAAAGGCAGCCTATTCTGAGAAGAGTGACTCAGGAGAGAAAGGAATGCATGATACCACTGAAGACTCTAGCATGGGAAGGCAAGCCAATGAGACTGTAGTGCTGGATGGGCTCTGGACTACTTTGTGTTGATGGGAAGGGCTCACGAAAGGAACTTCTGGTGAAGGATGGGGAATCACTGCAGGAGCAACATCATGAAGAGGCGCCAGGATTTACAGCAGTTTCTTCTCAGAGAAGTAAAAGCTGCTACAGAAAAGGTAGGAAGGCCTAGGAAGGGCACTAGTAGTAGAGTGCAGGGCCTGCCAGTAGTGAGAGGCTACAAACTCTAGCTAGGAGCAGTCCATCGGGTACTCACTGTTCAAGTGCAGGAAAGATACAGAGGAAAAGTAAAGCTAACCAACCTGTCGGGATTTCTCCAGGGAGAGGATTCACAATCCAGTGAAAAAAGTCATCACAAATGATTATACAATCAATGATCCGATTCTGCTAAAAGCTATAAAGTTCAAGTGCAGGACGCTGTGAGAATGCACAATGTGGTCTTGATACGGGTTACTGATAATTAATATAATAAGCAACACAGAGAGGGTGAGTTTTGGAATCCTCCCTTCGCCTTCCTCCTACTCCAAGTTCGTGTCCTCTAATGCCAAAGAATTATACACAGGGACAGAACTAAGTCATATTACACATTTATTCTAATTTATTAATTTAGAAAAAGGGGAGCTGGATGGGAAATTCTCCCAGTCACCATGTGGGAAGTTGCAGAGTTCTCCAGCCACCAGTGTGGGGAGAACATGTGTCAGAGAGTTTAACAGAACTTATACTATTTAGCTAAATAAGCAGCCAAAGAAAAGATAACATAAAGCTCCCATTATGAGAAGGAGATGTTCATGAGGGAAAAAGTCTGGAGTCTGCCCCCCAACCCCAGCCATTAGCTGGGGTGGGGGAAGGCCTTACCTTCTTAAGGTCTGGAAATTCAGAGATCCTTCTGCAGCCCGGCCATGTGGGGAAAGAGGCCCACTTCCTCTAGGGAAGTTAAATTAAGTCGTCCCCAGGTGAGTCAGAGAGACAGCTGATTGGTTCATATTTGACCAATCAGTTTTAGCACCTAGGTTGTAGCTCTAACTAGACACCTCCCACTCAGGGGGAGGGGTGGAAAGGGAGGGATGATTCCTGCAGACACCTGACCAGCACAGTCTAAGCCTTTTAGGAAGCCACATCTGAGTACACAGGAAGGATGAGGAGTCTGGAGAGGGTAAGTGGGATGCAGCCTAGGAAAATGGGTTATTGTGGTACTCAGACCAGCAAGTGCAGCTTAATTCAGCTTGTGCTGGAATAAGAAAGAGTATGAAAACTAAGGCTAAAAAGGTTGGCAAAGGGCAATCAACAGATCCTGCAAGCTGAGCATGTTGACTAATACCTGTAATTTCAGCATTCCAGAGGCTGAGGCAGAAGGATGGTCATAAGTCCAAGGCAAGCCAAGGTTACACAGTGAGACTTTGTATCAAAACAGAGGGGAGTAAGGGCTCTGCATGTACCTAGAACACAAACAGGAGCCACTGAGGAATCTGAATATGCATGATTCTAGAAAGATCACCCCTAATGAAGTAGCTATGCTATGGTCAGCCATGCTGAAGGCAGAGACTTAGAGAAGAGGGCTTATAAATCTGTGGAAGAGTAAAGGGTCAACAAAATCCTTTTCTTTGTGCATGAGATGAGAGCTTCAATCCCAGGCATGCTGCTGAGAACAATGACTCCTGGCAGATAAAAAGCACAGGAAGTCAGGAAGGAACACACAATCACTGGAAATTCCTGACTAATGCAGCAATAATGCTGCAGCTGAGCTCAGGGCCTGGCTCTTGCTCCTAGCACTTCCTGTGATCTATTCAGGATGCACTGGCTCCTGGCCAGGAGGCTTCTCAGCTTCTATGGTCACACCTCAGGAGTCCTGAGCTCCTGCAACTGCACACTGTTGCTAGGAGGGGGGAAAGCAGCTCTGGATGGTTATGTAGGCAGGGATCTCTGTAGGCAGATGCGTGCACAAGGACTCCAGCAGAGGAGGGGTATGGGATGTGCGATAGTTTGAATGGATGTCCCCCAATAGATTTAAGAGTTATTAGGGTTTTTTTTCCTAGCTGCCTGGCTAGAGGAGGTACACCTTGGCCTGGCTTAATAAACTCCAGCCCTAATGTATTTCTGAGGTTGATATGAAATTCCAGCTATACATATGTAAAGAGCAGCCAGAGCTCAAGCCTGGAGGTCCTGCTGTTTGCCAGTTAGTTGGAGTGTGCTGGCTAGAGGTGCTGGATGGGTTTCTTTCTCTGCTTGGATCTGTGTAAGGGGGGGGCAGCCTCTTTCACCATTCTGAAAGTTCCCCTAGATCTGTTATTTCAATAAATACTTTCCTCCCCAAATTGTGCCAGGTTTGAAGATTCGTCCCATAATGTGTGGCTATGACAGATTTGGTACCGAAGTGGGGTAATATAGCTAAGATGAATCTGACCATATGGATTTTGGTCTTCTGGAACTTGTGTACTTGGAGAAATTGACATAGACTTGGTACTTGCAACTGAAGATGCCTTCCAGAGCGGTATGCCAAGTTTTATAGGCTATTCTGGTGAGAACTGAGAAATGCTCAGTGCAAAGAGAATTACATTTGGAGGGTAGGCTTGTGAACTTTCTAAGGGGAAGGAGAGACTGCAGAAAACTTTAATAGAACTCTTCCTGGACCAAGGGTTGGATGCACCCTACTGCCTATGCCCAGAGAGTTTGACCGAGGTTAAATTAAAGTAATGGACTATTGTGCTTGGTTATGGATATGGAACTGAAAATTTAAGATTTAAAGTTGTAAGAATCTCAAAGCAAGTTTAACTTACTGGCACAGAGACTGGCTTTTGATTATGGCCCAACTGCTTTACATTGAAATAATGGAAAGATGCTTGAGATGTTTCCACCCAGGAAGGACTAAATGATAGACTGTGCAAACTCTTTGGAAAGAAATCACTGAAAGAAAAAAACCTGCTCTTCAAGGTATATTTTGCTCCTGGATTAACAACATGGCTGTGTTCTACATACCTTCTGTTGCTTTTGCTTTTGGAAGCATGAGAAATACATGCATGGAGTGGGTCATAAAGTGCACAAGTTTCCAGGAATCACTGCTGAGATGCAGTGTAGATAAGACACAGAGGATCATTTATACTAAGGGAGAGTGCTGCCATGAGGAACAGACAGGGCAAACACAGATGCAAAGATAATGGATAAACATGTCTTAAACGTTGCTTATACTTTCAAGAAATTATCTAGTTATTTTGACTCACATGGAATTTACAGCTAAATACACTATTTCACCTCTGTAAGTCCTGCCTAATTGCACTCCTGTTTGATAAATTGCTTATTGGAAATGCTCTGAGGTTTTAGAGATGTAAATCCCACTTTTTTCTTTGTTGACTGCTAGTCTCCTGAGCCCTGCATTTTGGGTGAGACAGCCATTGGCCAGCTCCTGTGTGCACAAATATAGCTTGCTTCAATTTGGCTTAAATTTGAGTCTGTGGTCTTTTCTTTGCGTTCCTGGGTTTAACAGGCTAACATGGGGCACTGTTGGCACAGGATGGAAGGTTTTCCCAGCTACTCAGCCAAACTGGAATAAAGGAATTGGAAAATCCAGAGACTGTCAGTCACTGGTTGTGATACTGGACTTGAACTGGACTTGATGTTAGATGTTTGCTGATGTATGTTGAGTTTGCATTGGCCCAGTCTTTCCTTGTTATGTCTCATAACAGTTAAAAATGTTTACTATGTTCCATTATATGTTAAGTTTTTAACTTGTTTTGATTTTACAGAATTTACAGTTGAAAGACAATCTTAAATCTCAGATAAGACTTGGGACTTTGGAATAACCTTAAAGTTGATAAAGACTGTGGGAACTTTAAAGTTAGGCTGAACATAATATAGTTATAAATCTATTGGGAGCCAGGGGTGGACTGTGGTAGTATGAATGGATGTCCCAGTAGATTCAAGAATTATTAGGGGGGCTGGAGAGATGGCTCAGGGGTTAAGACACTTGCCTCCAGTGCCTAAGGCCCCAGGTTCAATTCCCCAGGACCCACATATGCCAAACCCACAAGGTGGCCCTGGTGCGCTCGCATTCTCTCTCTCTCTCTCTCTCTCTCTCTCTCTCTCTCTCTCTCTCTCCTCTCTCTCTCTCTCTCTCCCTCCCTCTCTCTCTCTCTCTGCTTGAAAATGCATAAATAAAATATTTTTTTTTAAAAAAAAGAATTATTAGGGGTTTTTTGTTTTTTTTTGTTTTTTTTTTCCAGCTGCCGGGCTGGAGGAGGTGTCACCTTGGCCTGCCTGGCTTAGACTCCAGCCTTAAGGTATTTCTGAGGTTGATATGAAATTCCAGCTATACATATGTAAAGAACAGCCAGAGCTCAAGCCTGGAGGTCCTGCTGTTTGCCAGTTAGTTGGAGTGTGCTGGCTGGAGGTGCTGGATGGGTTTCTCTCTCTGCTTGGATCTGTGTAAGGGGGGACAGCCTCTTTCACCATTCTGAAATTTCCTCTGGATCTGTTATTTCAATAAATACTTTCCTCCCCAAATTATGCCAGGTTTGGAGATTCATCCCAGTAGCATGTCACTGACTACGACAGGATGTACTCTCTAACATACTGTGTCCTGTTTGTCTTGCACTTCCTAGGTGATCTGTCCCCAGGAACAGTCATTGACCCATGTACTGTTGCATATTGCGGAAGCATATTCCCAGGACTAGACAAAAGCAGATTCAAGAACTAGAATCAGTATCCATGGATTGGTTAGAAATGGAAAAAGGGAAGTTGAAAGGGTGGGGGTTTGGGTCATATGGGTGTTAGGCACTTGTTCCACTGGAGGGACCGTGCATGTGAGGTGGATATAATGGGCTATGACTATGAAAAGGGTCCTGGGGATTTCTCTGTATATTTCAAAAGTAAAACTATGTTAGTAAATTCTGGAGAGTACAAGTTCATGATGAAGTCACCAACCATCAGTTTCTGTTGAGCATGTTCTTCCTGACTGGCCAATAGCTACCAACAGCTATTTCCTCACATGATAGGGACAAAGAGAAAAAAGCAGGCACTGTAGTGTCTTTTATTTTAAGGATACTAATCTTATCAGATCAAGTCCCCAAATTTATAACCTTAAGTACTTTCTTAAAGACCATACCTATAGAATCCATTCATGACGATTTATAATTTTTCTAGTATATACCTCAAAATACCTCTGAACTTTACCCAATCCTGGTCCAAAACCACTTCCATACTATTATGGATTTCTTATGTCAGCATCTCATTTTGGTACCAGCTGCCATAACAAATTTGTGCTGATGGTGCAACACAAATATATTTCCTCAATCTCAGTTTTGGAAGCCAGAAATCTAAGATCAAGGTTCCTGCCAATTTGGTTACTGGTGAGGACTCTCTATTCGGGCTTGCAGATGGCTTCTATCATTCTATATTCACATGACATGAAGAAGAAAGAGGGTGGTCTCCTTCTGATGTCCCTTCTTATAAAAACACCAATCCCCTCAGACTTAGGCTCCATGCTTACATCCTCACTTAAACCTTATCCAATTTCTAAGTGGTCCCATCTCTAATTATAGTCACGCTGGGGATTAGGGATTTAACAAATGAATAGGGGAAGCAAACACTCAGTCCACACCAGACACTCATTTATATTTTAAAATTTGCACACACCCAGAAGCCTACATTAGTAGGTCCAGACTGAGTTGTCAGGGTAACTAAACATGCTTACACTAGTGTCAGCAACAGGCTGAGGGGTCGGCAGCTGTACCACATATCTCCAAATGTGAGCAGTTTGATCTCCAGAAGCTGAAGAGAGAAATTAGAGGAAGATTACCCAGTATGCACACTTTGCATGCAACGTGTTTTTTGCTGTGCTGAGGCTAAACATTAATGAGGTTTTTCTAGCTTAGTGACCACTTACTATAATGAACACACATCATTTAAATAGCAGTTTCAGTGACTACACAAATATTAATAATAGAATACAGGTCTAAAGTTGGAATTATAATAACATCAAAATATTCCCCTTCGGGGCTGGAGAGATGGCTCAGCGGGTAAGGCACTTGCCTCCAGTGCCTAGGGCCCCCGGTTCGGTTCCCCAGTACCCACATAGGCCACAAGGAGGTGGCCCAGGTGCCCCCCTCCCTCTCCCTCTCTCTCTCTCTCTCTCTCTCTCTCTCTCTCTCTCTCTCTCTCTCTCTCTCTCTCTCTCTCTCTCTCTCTCTCTCTCTGCTTGAGAAAAAAAAATATTCCCCTTCCTTCATTTTAGGGTATAAAGTTGTAGAGGTTCAGAGAAAATAAAATGGGTAAACAGACCTTATTTTCAATCTATGTAAATAAAAATTCTACTATACCATACATGAAACTACAACAGGTCCTGAGATGTTTACAAAGAAAGTGAGTCTTACTCATTTTCATCCATTCATCAGACAAGTAGCTGGGACTACTTATTTATATTGCTTCCCTGTTCCTCTCTTCTCAAAAAACAGCTGAAGGTTATAAGGAAATGCTTTGACTTAGAAATAAAAAGACAATGGACAACAGCATGAAGCACAGCAGGCCCTCAGATGCACACCCCAAACCAAAGCAGGCTAGCTTCCATCTTCTCTTTACTGCTACAGAGCCTACCTAAAGACATTACCATGTATTTAGTATAGTGAATGGTAGAAATCAATTTATTGCCCAGATTTGCTAAATTCCCTTCTAATCAATGATATACAAACTATAGTCTAACTCTCTTCTCTCTTCCCATTACTTTGGTTGCTTCAACATTTCTGCCAGTTCCTTTTTAAACTGTCACTTGGTTTCACCCCGTTCTTCTTAAATATGTATGTGTGTATGCATGCGTATGTGTGTTCATGTTTGGGCAAGTACACAGTACACATATGTGTGCATGCAGATGAAGGCCAGCGGACAACCTCAGGTGTCATTTCTCAGGAATACCATCCACTTCCTTGGAGAAAGGGTCTCTCATGGACCTGGAGCCAACAAATAAGGCTAGACTGGCTGGCCAGCAAGCTACCAGGATCTGCCTGACTCCACCTCCCTAGCCTTAAAATTATAGGTGCACACCACCACACTCAGCATTCTTACGTGGATACTGAGGCTCATTCATACCCAAGTCCTCGTGCTTGACTAAGCACTTTACCCTCTAAACTATCTCCTCAGCTCTCACCCCTCCTTTCTAAACCTTTGATTCAACTGCAACTACTCTCCTTACACTCTTCCCCTTTTTTAACATACAGCAAAGCATCAATGTGATACAGTTTAAATCCATTGTCTACTTTACTTCTCAAACATACATTAAGGTAAAAATAATCCATAATCAACTGGGCCTGGGGAAATGGCTACCAGACTCATCTTCCTACCATCTTCTCACAAATAAAAATTTTCTGACCAAGCCAAGTGATCCTTGCATCTCACACATTAAAAGCATGTGTGCTCAGTTTCCTTTTGAAACAATTCCTCTTTCATGAAGTACCCTGTCATGTCAACTTTTGTTCTTTAGCCAAAGGTGAGAAGAATCTGGTCCATAAGCCAAATCCAGAAAGTTCCCCATTTCTGAAAATGAACTGTTATGTCCCTTCATCTGCATACTCTCGCTGCTTAAGACATACTTTCATAATGTAAATGAGAAGCTGTGACAGAGATTACATGTTCTCTGTCAAAGAAGAAAATATTTACTATCTGGTCCATTAGAGAAATCTTGCTCACCTCTGTCTGGTTTATCAAAAACCAGTAATCTCCTTCAAGATTATCAGTTGTGGCCCAAAATGCAGGGCTCTACAGTTGTCTGACAAGTTTATAAGTAAAATCCTCACAAAAGGCTACCCTCCAAAACCAACAAGTGGTTTTTAAAACCAATGTCTAAAATGTAACAAACCCAAACTTTCACAGCTCAGGCAAATTATCTAAAAAGAAATAAAAATGCAGATTCTGGAAAACTGCTGTGTATTACATTATATTACAAGCTGTATTGTATTTTCCTCATTTCTTTACTTCAGATGCAGATAGAACTGGGAAACAGCAGTAGTCCCAAAGCTCCAAAGAACTGTGTCACAATCTACTGTGAATGAATCACTATAGACATAATAAAATGATTTATAAAAAGACTTCAAAAGAATATTATTAATTTCTTTTAATATCACAATATATTCAAACTATCCAATTACTGGTGCACTATTCTGAGAAGTACAATTCAATGTATTTTTCTAATTTTTTCATTAGTTCATAAAATATGTACTCTATAGATTACCTAAATTTTCATAAAAGTCATTAATAACTGATGCTACTGACAAATGAATGCTTGTAATTGTTTTATTATCAATAATTTCATTTAATATAAAGAAAATGAACATACCAGTAAGAGCCAACTGCTCTGAGGGATGAAATTTTACAGAATTTACTGAAAAATAAAAATATTACAAAAACCAGTTTTAAGAATAACAAAACATGTTAATATTAGCTATTACATGAATTACAAAGTTAGAATTTTAAAGTTAAAGAAATTGTGATGGTTCAATATTAGATCCTTCCATTTAATACAACTATGAATAAATATGTGAGAACAGAGGCAGGCACAATAAAAATAACAAAGTATGAACCATACTACTAAATGACAGGATACACATTAAAATAATACTAATAGTCTACTTTTAATATATTTATTTCCAAGCAGGGAGAGAAAAAAAATGGGTGTACCAGGGCCTCCAGCCACTGCAAACAGACTCCAGATGCACGCACCACTTTGTGCACCTGGCTTTACATGGATGCTGGGAAATCAAACTCAGGTCATTAGATTTTGTAGGCAAACACCTTAACCACTGAGCCATCTCTCCAGCCCAAACTGTTTTGTGTTTGACTTTGTTTTGTTGTTGTTGTTTTTCAAGGTAGTTTCTCACTCTAGCCTAGGCTGACCTGGAACTCACTCTGTAGTCCCAGGCTAACCTTCAACTCACGGCAATCCTCCTACCTCTGCCTCCCAAATGCTGGGATTAAATGCATGTGCCACAACACAAGGCTAGTAGTCTACTTTATAATAAACCAGTCACTTAGAGCTAAAAATAAATCAATGTAGAAAGAAAATGTTGTTAAAGAGGCAAAAATGTCGTTGAAGAGGCAAAAAAGCAAGCTGTAGTGTGAAGACACCTCTCACTGCCTTCTCAGATCATATTACTCAGCTTTCCTTCCCAGCTAACAGAACCCTAATCTATTCTGTAATTTACAAGACTGCATGATTGAATCCCACCAGCCTAATCCAGTTGTAATATACTCCCACTCTTTCCAGATTCAGGAGATCAAAAGGGAAGCTTGGTAAAAGTTTTCTCAGAAAGTTTTCATTTTTCTTAAAAAAAGAAACCAAAGCCAGAGAAAAAGTCACAGCAATCATACTTCCCTCCCTTCCTTTCCTTCCTTTTCCTTCCTTGTTTAGAGTAAAGCTTTTTCCTTTTATTAAACTCATTAAGTAAAAGCAGTGTATTCTAGTCTCTGAATTTATCACACTTTCACCAGACAATCAAAATAGTCAAGCATTCAATCAAGTTTAAAACTGTCAATAAAAAGGACTTTATCATGAAAGATTTTAAAAAGAAATCAAAGAAAATAAATTCTGATTATCATACTCATTTAGGTAAACGCTTACCTGAGCCCACGTGGCCTGCATACTTGACAAGGCACTTCCCTGTTTCTATGCTCCATAGCAAAGCTGTGTGGTCTACAAGATCAGAATAAAGAAGCATAACTTAGCCATACCAATTTTAGTCTCTTTAATCAGATAAATACTCTAAAAATGAGAAGTCATAACACCCCTAATATTTCTTTTAACTTTCACTATAATATTCTGTAAAATGGAATTATTCTAAGAAAATTAAAGGAGCTGTACTTGTCTGAGTCCACAAAGTTGGAAAAGGACAACTGGGATTTGATTTCCTAATGTACTATTACACTAAAGGCATCATGCATGAGACATATGTAAATCATTTATATCGTGACTTCATTATTTTACTAAAACATCAGAGCTTTCCAGAACATTTTCTAATATCCAAATTAAATTAGCATACAAATCCAGTTAAATTTTGTGAAATAATGAATATTTCTTTGAACTTTTCCTCTTACGGGCATGGGGGGAAGGAATTAGATTTTTAAAAAAATCTGAGAAAAAATGCCAATTATCCAAATGAAATTTCACACATATAGAAAAGATCTTTCCACATCGACTGGTAAGAAGGGCCATGAGTAGTAGGGGAGAGAGTCTAAGCCTGTGAATAACTGATAAGTCTGACAACACCTGGTCCCAGCCACCAGTTCCTTCCCTGACTGAGCTGTTGAACAAAGTGAATAAACCATGATGTTCCAAAAACAAGACAGAATTCTGTCAAAGCTCTTGAATGCCCTCCCCAGGCCTGAGGCAAAACCCTATTGCTGAAGAAACCACAGAATGCCATCAATCAGCATCAAGAGACCCTTCAAGGCCTGGAACGGTATCCAGCCCACAGATGGCAGTTAGTGTAGTGCTGGAAGGCACTGGACAAGCTGCCAGGGGAAGCTGATCAACTACAGCTGGAGTAAACCAAGACCACTGGCATGAAACACAGTCTGTGGCCATGAGTAGACTGACCACAACTCCTACTGGGAGAGAACAGCGAACCAAGAAAGGAGCACTTGTGCAATGGAGGAGTCTAGGCCTGGGGTAGACAATCAACAGCTTTTAAATTCGGCCAAATATTCCACTTAGTGAGGAGGAGCCCTTGACTGGAACTGGTGATTCAGGGCGATATGCACCAGATCCCGTACTCTTGGACTCCCAAGAAAAGATGCACTATGGGAGCGATTGACGGGGAGGCTACTAAAAATAGAATCTAGGTAATCCAGAATTGTGTATATTTGTTAACCTATACTGATCTCACTCTCCGATGGAGACTGTGTTTGTATTTTCAGAATGCAGCGAGAGAGCTGTGGCCCATATAACCCTACCAACTTACCGTAGGCCTATAGCTGAGATCCTGGCAAGAGATGAGCCACCACAGTCATATTGTGGAGGATCCATATGGAACCCCGCAGAGAATGACGGGATGAACAAGGGACCCACAGCCACAGCCATTAAATCAACACAGGATAAGCCAGTGAGACAGAAACCAACGATTTTCGACACAAAGACCCCTAAGCTCAGAACATTAAAGCAGCCTTAATACTCACCCACCACAACTCAGGGAACTGAGCGGAAGAGGGAGCGGAAAGATTGTGAGAGCCATGGTGGGGGAGACGATCCAGAGGCATGGCACCCCTCAATAACAACACACTTGGGTCAGGAGAACCCAGCTGAATACTAGGCTATCCATGGTACCCTGCCCCAAAGACTGATCCAGACGGTCCACAAAGAGGATATCCAGCTAATTGGGGATGGAGGGGCATTGGGGAATTGGGGATAAAAACTCATTGTTTGCCCACTAAATAATGTAACTCATTATGGACAATAATATATATATGAAATACAAAAAAAAAGGAAAGATCATTCCATACTTGTTAGATATCAGACAAGGCAATCTGAGGTGCTTGTGCATGAACAAAATTTCAAACAAGTGAAAGAACTTTCTTCAACACTTTTAACTAGTTTATCATGCTCTCTTTTTCCTTTAAAAAGTAGAATCTAATGAAGCTACCATTGCCCTAATTCCCAAACCAGGCAAGGATGTAACAAGAAAAGAAAACTACAGACCCATATCCCTGATGAACTTGGATGCAAAAATCCTAAACAAAATCCTAGCAAACCGAATACAAACCCACATCAAGACTGTAATTCACCCTGAC
>PVHP010023436.1:0-27407 GCA_004024765.1 Zapus hudsonius
GTGCCAGCTCCAATGAATTCACAGAAGAGGCCTGAAATATGATTTCAAGATAAATAAGAGCCAGAGAGAAAGACAGTTATGTATGACTAACGGTGCCACCCATGTGCAAAGGAAGAACAGCCTATCACATGGGCATGAGAATAAAGGATGATAGAATAGACTAATAAATTAGCAATAGGCGAGAAAGGAGAAGTGTGCAAGGTGTGTCCGGAGAAGATTGCAGCAACCCCCATAGATGACATGCACAGTGCAAGGTAGCAGTGTCTCGCCTCTGAATATGAAAAAGTCGAATAAACACCTGGAGAGATCCATGAGAAAATAATGCGTCTGAATCACCTTCTCTCAGGTGTTTTCATATGTATTATTTCACTAAATTTTCACACTGGCTCTATGAGGAAGGGAGCCAGCATTGTTCCTCCTACCTTACATGGGGAAACTGAGGCCAGGCAATTCCAGAACTCACTCAAGGTCACAGAGCTAGTGGAGGGTCATGGTCCCTGTTCACAGTCTGGCCCTTCCCAACAAAGACAGCAGGTGCTTGAGCCCACAGAGGACAGTGCTGCTATAAATGGTCACATTGTATGTGCACTCAGGAGAGCCATGACCCTGGGGACACATTCATTTGTGTGTCTTTTGGCAGTTAACCAACCAGCCATAGCACCTTTGAATATGAAAGACACCATGGAGTCTAAGTCTTTGTCTATCCACATTTTGGGAATCGTGACTCAAATAAACTTTGATTTATCCTCTTACAGAGAGAATAAAGAGCCTTGGGTAAGTTGCATTTGGCCTGGGTTTCTTCAAGTGTAAAATAAGGCTGGACCAGTTTGGCTAAGCGTCAGATGTTGATGTACACTATCATGTGCTCACAATAATGTCTCAGGCTTTCAGTGGATGTGAGCTAACACTGCACTGACCTTCTCAGAGAGAAAAGGGTTTTTGTTTGTTGAAGGTGAGTTGTGAAAGTTTAGAATCCCCAGGACTAGTGACATCAGAGTGACCCTTCTCATCATAAAATCCTAGCAAGACAATGAATGTGGATAAAAGTAGCCATGGAGACAGGACACTGCTGTGCTAGGTGGCCTTCCTTAAGCTGATACCTAATCTGACAAACCATGACCTGATAATGCAATTAACTTTCTTAGGTATTAAAAAATACCACCTCAAGTCCAGGCTCTCTGCTGTTTGCTCATCAAAGACCCAGGTCACTACAAGGAGGACTTTGCAATTACACCATTAAACAAATAAAGAGGTTGTAGTTGGAAGTCAAATGCAGTGAATGATGACAGTACTCCTCTTAGTTGGTTGATCTGCTTGAGCAAGTCACTTCACCCACTGAGCACCAGTTTCCTTTGGTTTAAAAGAAGGATGGTGATAACACTTATTTTCTGCACAGAAATGTAAAAATGGCATGTGCTTGAGCAGAGGACTGTGAGCAAGCAGGACTGTGCTGCACTCTGGGGACCACAGGTGTCCCCTCTTTCCCTGTTGTTTTCAGTGTGATCACAGACCCTGAGACCAAAGGGAAGCCTCCATATGTGTAAATGACACTGAATCTTCTAGCAATGCTTGAAGCGTAAAGCATGTACAATATTTTCCTCTTTACATTGTGAAGGGTATATCACATGGGTAACTCTGCACAAAATTTTTTAAAATCCTGAAGAAAGTTCTGGTGTATGATACAAGTAGATATACAATAAACTCAAAATGAAGGTATTTGAGACATGGACCAAAAAACCATCAGATAAGGTGCAATCCTAGTTTGGTAACGAACCTTATCGGTACAGCATTCAAGCCTTGAGTTGCAGCTGGATGTTCAACTCTGATTATGGATTTGGAGTCGTGAGCAAATGAAAAGACATGAATGCACCCATTTACTTAAATGTAAGTAAGTAAATTCTTGGGAGAATAAGCCCAGGAAGTACTGCCATTGGACTTTCACAGGATTGTATGAGAATCTCAGACTTCTCAAGGCCTAACTGTCACTGATGCATACACCACACAGGCTAATGCTGCATTTCTACAAAGTGAAACTGGCTTTCCTATCATGAAAAGGACTTGCAGGTGCTTATTTGTGTTACCTCCCTGATCATACTCCATTCTTGGATCCACACAGAGGTCTCCTTGCTATTTTGCCATGTGCCCAGGACATTACCATCCGGGGCCTTTGCTTTTTCCCTTGTTCTTTGGATTCTTAGTCCTAATAATTCTCATTTACTCCTTCCTCAAGACATTGTACAGATATCTCCTCACCATGGCCTTCCATCACCATTCTGTTTACAGCTATAAGCCCACCAACATCATTCCATTCTTCCATATATAATGTGCTTTATAAATTTATTTATTTATTTGTACATGTGTTTATGTGTGTGTAGGCATGCCAGGGTCTCTTGCTGATGTAAATGCATATCAGATGCTTACAACACTTTTTGTGTTGGCCTTGGGGTACCCTGGTTCATCAGGCTTTGCAAGCAACTTTAACTGCTGAGGCATCATCTCAGCCCCTTACATACATTTTAAAACCTCTCTTAAGCTGCAAAGCAAACTCAATGTAGGCAGAAATTTTTGTGTGTCTTGTTCACTACCAAATATATACCACATTGAACAAGTGCCTGACAACTACTATGCATTCCAGACAAAACTTTTGATGAATAAAAAGAGTTCCATACTAGATACTATAGGAAACAGGTATACAAATGTACTTTTTGTCTTCCAATACAACAAAGGTACAAAAACTAATTTGTGGAATACATATACAACAACAGCAGGAGAGGATGAATGAAATAAAATAAGGACAGTAGTGTATTTGAGCTGTGTGCCAGGCACAAGTATGTTTTAAGGTGAAGAGAAGAGGATTCCATCCTTAGACAACACTGCAGAGAATAAGCGTGAGGAATGGAATCCTCCAGCCATGACTGTTAGAGCTGGGTCCTCCAGTGGTGCCGTGGACAGTTCATCTCTCTTTGTAGGAAGCATAGACTGGAATGGACAGTGCCATCCTCAAGGACAGCCAGTCAACCCCCAGCAGGTAGCTTCATAGTCAAGCCTGGCTTCTGTGTCCATGGCATTTCTATCCAAAAACCCAAAATTTTGAAAAGTCAGTGAACACACTGAATTTGTAAGATCAACATATTCTCCCTGTCAGAAATAATTTGGTATCTGCAAATCCTCACCTACCATACCATACCATAACCACTGCATACATGAACACATCACTCAATGCTACACTCATGTATTTATTTATTTATTTGAAAATACTTTGCAACTCAAACTCTCCAACCCTGGAATTCACCATTTTCAAGCTGGGTGGCAAAACAGAGAAAAAGATAACTAACACAGAAAAATAATGTGAAGGATGGTAGAAATATTAAAAAGAGAGAGACAGAAAAGACAAAAAGCAAGTAGGATATTGACACAAAGGACTCAGAGTTTCTTCGGATAGGTGGAGACACATTGTGTCTCTTTCCATTATGAAATCATTTCCTTGGAGATAATCACCAAAATGATTCAAGCTCAAAGTACATATTCACAGATGAACTCTTTTCTTTTGCTCGTCAAACTGTACTAACTATAGCTCACAATTTAGCACTTTGTAATACATTGTCTTATTTCCTAATTGTGTCATGTTTATAAGCTTCATTTTTCCAATTAGAATAAAAATTTGGACATTTTTATATACACTATGTATAGTACCTAGTCACCTGAGTCATCTATAACTCATTTCATTCACTTATTCAATAACTAAATGTGCTAGGCATGTGCTGTGTGTGAAGGGTCCAGAGGGCAATAAGGTAGACCAGATGCCTGCCTTTACAGAGCTCACCTTTAAGTGAGAATCAGCCTAGACACACTTAAACAACTGCAAGCCTTAAGTACAGCTCTGTGGACCCAGGGGACCAGGGTGGCTGTTTAGGAGGCTGGGATGATAAAAATGATAGGGAACCACAAGAGAATTAGCTATTCTGTAAACTAGGCAGAGAGAGTTTTAGGCAAAAAGCTTGGAGAGAGGAAAGAGTTGATTCTAAATATGAGGAGACAGTATGGTGATCAGTTAATGAAGTATTCAATGAGCTGGAAAGAAATGGTAGGCCAGAGCATACAAGCTTTTATAGGCTATGGACTATGGAGAAATGAGAAGATATTGAAGTTTAAAGCAGGGAACTAACAGAATACAGGTATTTAAATCAAGATATTGAATATCTCTCTAATATCCCATAGAGGCAGAAAACTGGCATACAAAGTCCAAGAACAGAGACTTTTCCTCTCAAGTCTAAAGTATTTTCCCTGTGGCTCTCCCTTTGGTGAGTAAACCATTCTGTGTCCATAGTCAAGGCAGTGCACAGACCGGCCAGTGTCAACACTTCTGCCCTGTGGCTGTTCGAATGGATGTCTCCTAGTAAGTTCAGGAGTTTGGTTAAAGCATGTCTCTAGCCTCCTGGCTAAAGGATGTGTCACCTTGGGCAGATCCTATGGGCCAGCCCTAAGGGTTTCTAGGGGTGTATCTGGAATTTCAGCCTTAATGGTTTCTCTCTCTCTGTTTGGACCTGTGAAAGGGGGCCGGCCTCCTTCGCCATTATAGAACTTCCTTTGGATCTGTAAACTTCAAAAAACCCCTTCTTCCTCCCATAAACTGCCTGGTTTGGAGGTTCATCCCAGCAGCACAAGCTGTCTACAACATGCCCTTAACTTCTTTCTCTTCAGAGGACCCTGCCCTTACCATGCTCTCACTCCCTTAGGAAGGGCCTCCTCTGTACATAGCTAACTTCTCAGGGTTCAAAGAAACACACAAATCCAAATCTGTTATAATCCATTATCCTTCTCCCTCAACTCTTTTCCATCTATCACAGTGACTTCTCTCTCTCTTTCTTCATTACATTTGTGAGTTGACATGACCTTACATCTTAATAACTGTCCCCGTTATAAAACTCACTTAAGAAAAGTTAAGTCACAAGAAAAGAAATAAAACTGAACATACTTGAAAAACGTAATACCACAAGTCTCTAAAACTTCTGAAAATTTATTTTAAAAATTCTGGAGATGCCTTCAAACTTTCTCTCCAGGTCCTTATTTTCTTCTAATTAAGCTTTCTTTGGTAATAATTAACTTAGATAAGCATTATGGGAAGGATAACAGCAATACTAAGCATCAATATTTGAAATTAAAAACATGTAATGCCATTATTCTCTTCTGATTAATCACTATAGTAGTTGCAATGTTCTCTACACATTTCATGCCAAATACTTTGTATTTCAGTCTAAAATTGGGTTAACAGCCTTTGATTTTGAGTGTAAGGTTCCAGCCATATTTACATCCTTATTTCTACAAGAAAACATGTTCCAAGTTTGTAAGCAACTTACAAAGAAGCTTTCAGAAACTTTGAAAAACATAAGTCAGTGACTTCCTATGGCTTATTTATCTGAAACATATACACTGTGGACCAAATCCAATAGACTCTCATGATTTTTCTAGTTACATTTTAAAAAATAAATATTCTTTTAAGAGACAGATGTTGTCTCCTAGAATTCAATAATAATTTAAACATTTAAAAATCTTTTTATGACAGAAACCCGAGGAAGCAGAGAAATGACATAAATGACAGAATATGTATTAGTCTCATATGCATGCTAAGATTGTCTAAAGTAACTTCACCATTTAAGGGAAGGCAATCCAAGAATTAGAAGTACTCTCCTTCAAGCCCCCAAGCTAACTATGAAAGAGCAACTTCTGTTCAAGAAGCTTTCTTCCCCCCTTTGTTTAACCACATCTAAGAATTTTTCAAATAGAAAAGTTTATTCCTAGAGTGATATGGCTTATTACAGCAGTATAAAATCATTTAATCTCAAATTCTACAAAATTATCTAAGAAATGATTTGGGATATGAAAGGGACTGATATGGAGTCTAAGAGCATGGGTTCTATGAGTATTTTATAGTTCTATGAGTATTCATATTTTCAATGAAGAGAAATAGAATATACAACTTGAGGAAATAAAGGTCTGTCTTTCAATGTAACTAACATGCCCACCTTGATGTAAAATAGAAAGAAAAATTCCTAGAGACTCAAAAACATGAGTCTTGTTAATCACATTCAAATTCCATTCTATGTTTTTTCTGCCTCGCTCTATTATTTTTAATTTTTGAAATTTGGGGAAATTACTTCAAAAGCATTACATACAAAGTGGTTTATTGGCAGGTTGTTGTAAATAACAAGTATAATACAATTTATTAGTCACCTTGACTTGCAAGTAAACTCTTTTAAAAACTTTTTTTATTTTCAAAATGATATACAGAATGAAATGACCGTACCAGGAGACTTATATTTCTGTTACAACACTAAGGGCCTGACTCTGGAATTACAGTCAGTCTTTCAGTCTGGAGTCCTTGCCAGCCAGCCTCACAAATAAGGGGAGATTCTATTAAACCTTATCAGTTTCAGTTACCTTGGAAAGGTCGCTTTTAAAATGCCATTTTCAAACTCCAATGATGACACATCAAAAAACAGTCCCCTGGTAGCTGTCCCCACCACATGGGCAGAGCACAGTCAATGAATGCATTTACTTCCATTGTCCCTTTACTCAGACCACATGGCATCCACATCATTGACTGATTTTCTTCCAGAAAAAAAAAAAAAACACCTTAATGCCAACCATTGCCAAAAATTAAAGAATGCAAGAAGCAACACATCAAGTCTCTCCAAATATATATTTTTAATGAAAGTAGCTGAAATGGAGCCACACACTGCTGGTGATCTGCTTAAATACCTTGTTCGGGTTCCCAATAGGCATCAAATACATAGAACCTGTTATCCTGTTCAACATCAACAAGAACGCAAAACTGAACCAAAAGCCATTCTGCTGAACATTTGTTTACTCTTCTTTTATGCAAGACAGAGAAGTGACTCTGAGAAGTTACCATGCCACAGAGAACACTGCAGCAATGTAGACATTTGTATACAGAGAGAGAGAGAGAGAGAGAGAGAGAGAGAGAGAGAGAGAGAGAGAATGAGGTGACTATTCTCTCCTCTCTGAAACTATGTGCGTGAGAACTGACATTAATAACTGGATGTTTGGTGACAAGGCCTCAGAGCACACTGGCATTTCAGCAGAGGGCAGCCATGAGAGCAATTAGGGCACCTTTTAGTGTGGAAGAGTTCCTTATTTTCCCAAGGTTACTGTGGTATATGCAGCAGCCTGGCTTTCTGAAGAGGTGAGTTAGGTGGACATAACAGTTACTATACTGCATCTTCAGAGGAAAGATTCTGCGGTGAAACATCAGATGCATCAACACACATCTCTAAATGTAACCTAGTTGGAGGGCCATGGTCAGGCAAGTTGGTTTCTGGTTAAGGCCCATACCTGTTTTTTCAAGGTCACTGAAACATTAAGGTAGTAAGGCTTGGAAAGCATTTAAATAGAAACTATGAGTAAAGGACTGTTAATTTCACTTAAAATTTTAAAGCAGTGGGAACACTTGTCTAACTTGTCTGATAGAAGGCAACTGGACCCATAGTATCACCTCTAATTTCTCCCAGTGCAAAGATAACATCCTTCATTAGATAAATTTGGCAAACAGAGCCACAGTACTTATTGGGCTCCAACACCGGTCTTTGTTACAACTCCCATTTCAGTTTAGGCAGCAGAGACATTCTGGGTGATGGAACAATAGACTTTATTACCACCAGTACCATTAATGAGCATCAAGAAATGTTACTATCATTTGAGAACACACTGTATAGTTTTTGAAGCAGTAAGTAAAATGAAAGATCATCCAATTCCCTATGTAACACTGGAATCTAGTCAGAATGTATGCGGATGTATGTTTTAAACAAATGCTTCATGAAATTTAGCTGGAGAAATACTGTACATCTAAGAGAAGATTGTTTATTTCTGAAGGGGATCATCCATATGAGATTTTAATTAAAAGTAACACTTCCTGTTTCTGTTGCCTTGTTCCTGAAAGATTAATTTCATTTGGAATTCATGGAAATGATTTAATCTTAAAAGTGTTAGCAATCTGAATAATCTCTTTGCAAACAAGACTAAGAGTCCATAGCAAATGATATCAGCCTCTTTTTAAAGACAATTTCCCAAAATCTATGAGCTTCCACTCTAGAATTCTTCACTTCCCCCAAATCTCTCTGACGATGTTCAGCATGATGAAGATAGAAAGCAAAGAAAAAAATTCATTTCTGCCAAAGAAGTGCAGGCTACAATTGTTGGTTTTGTCTAAACCGTCCTCCTTTTATTCCATGTTGCTGAATTTCCAAGGAGCATTTACAACTGGAAGGAGAGACCTTGACTTAAAAGGTGGCCTCTCTGCCATTTTCATGGATGATTGGAGACCCATTATGCACTCGATATTTGCATTGTGAAATCCAGTCTGGGTACAGAATTTCTGCCTGTCATCTTAGGAAAGGCCGGGAGTTTTGCACCATCCTGTAGTGTGAAAATGGAAAATCAAAGCCAACAGAGCACCTGCTTCTTCTAGTCTGATCCGTTTGCTGCCTTTTTGAGGCAATCTTGGCTGTCACTCAGGCTGGGAAGATAATTTAGTAGAATAATATATATAGTTTAAATAGCATCTCCCCAGAGAAAGTTCTGCCTTGCACTTAATATTAAATGCAAAAAAGGAAAAAGATAGTCACGAAGCAATCATCCGATGCTTGGCTAAGAATCTTTCCATGGGAAAAGCATTTAGGACGTGCAAAAATTCTTTTTAATCTGGTCAGATCCTGATTTAGGAACCAAGAGGCCTGGGCATCTCTCTTAGATTGTTGGTTCTATTACAATTATATCCCCATTAAATTACAGTGCATGAACCAAACTCACTGCACCCCATCCCCCACCCCAGAGGCCACACTATTTGTAAAATAAAATAAAATAAAATAAATAGCTTACTGAAAATAACAAAATGGATCACTGTCAATGACCTCTCCCATCTAATGTCAATTTCTGGAAACAAGTTTCCATTGTAAATTTTAATCCACGTACTTGCAGGAACCTAGCACACACGGGAGAGAATCTTATCTACTCTCCCAACTTATTTGCTCTGCAAGCTCTTTCCAAGCTCTGTCTCACCTGCTTGCGAACACTTTGGCCTTTCCTGTCTGGAAGCTGGGAGATCTGCAGGCTCTGAGCTAGGCAGAAACCCTGTGGTTTGATTCCATTCAGTCTAAGCTCCTGAGAGCAAAAACTGCAGCATTTCTGCTTGCCAAACCCTGGTTCCAGAAGGGCCACCGACAAGGGCTGCACGCATTCTCCCCATGCTTGCTCTGCCGGAGCCAACCCACCAACCCGCTGCAGAAAGCATCCTACCTTCCATCATGGTGGCAGAATTGCATTCCTTAATTTCCAAGGAGTCGTCAGGAAAACAACACGGGAGGAGAGGCTTCCAGGTCCCAGCGAAGTCCTCACCCGGCGGCGGGGGCTGAGGTCGGCTCCACCGGCTGCTGAGCCAGAGGACAAGGAATGTTAACCCGATCGGCAGGCCGTGGATGCCGCTGCACCGACGGTAGGGGCTCCGGGGAAGATGCTCGCCGAGAGGCAGGGGAAGCCGGCGAGCTGCGCCGCCCGCCTGCGCGGCCTCGGCCAATCCCTTCGGCGCTGGCCCGCGTCACATGGTAGCCAGCCCGCATCTCCTGACACAATACCCGCCGAGGGAGGAGAGGGCTCGCCGGCCCGCCCGCCCGCCCGCGGGAGCCCGGTGCGGTCCCCAGCCCGCGCGCCCGCCGCGCCCCTTCCCCACCTGGTGACGCACTTCCCCCGCCCCTCGCCACCTCGGGCCGCCCTGGGTGGGTGGGGGTCCTAAAAAAAAACTGCTCAATAATCCCAGATCTTGACAGCTCGCTTGTGCGCTCCCATTCCAGCCTCATTTGCCCCGAAGGAATTCCAAATGTCAATGATGGTCTAGGCGCAGAGTCTCTGTCTCTCTGTCTCTCTGTCTCTCTCTCTCTCTCTCCTTTCTCTCGCCCCTCTCTCTTCTTTCTCCCTCTCCCCTTCGCTCTTCCATTCACGAGGAAAGAAACCAATACGATGACGTCACATCATAAACAATTATCCCCAAAAGGATGATGCAGGAAAAAAAATAATAATCAACCCCAGCCAAGCTGCCTGCCTTTAAGGGAGACAGGAAATTAATTGCGCATGACATGCCGAAGGGCTGCGAACTGTCATTAAAACAAAGAAACAAAAGAACCCACCCGAGTGGAGCTCTGGAATCAAACTGGCAAAGCTTGAGATCATTTCTGGGGCGAGAGGAGGGAGCGGGGACCGAGGACCGGGTGCCCTGCGCCCTGCGCCCTGCGCCCTGCGTCGCCGCCCCAAGGGGAGCTGTGCCTGCAGCGGGCTGCGGTCTTCCCAGGAACAGACTTCCTTCTCAATGGCACCGTTTTGGAGATGTGCCTCCTGCGACCTGGAGTCGCCTTGGAGCCTAGTAGGGCACCCCAGGGTCCTGGTTGGGATGGAGAGAGGGGTGGGCGGAGCCCGGGGCTCCTCTGCTGAGGGGTGGGATCCCCTTGCTCTGGCAGGAAGGGTCCGTCTGGTCCGGATGAGGATCTGTCACTTTCCTGGCTGCTCCCCAGAGACCCTGGGGCAAAGCAGAGGCCCCCAAGGCTGGTGTCCAGCGATCCTAGGCTGACTCTTAGCAGGCCAGAGAGCCAAGCAAGGAAAGGGTCCTGAGAGGAGGGAGAGAGGAGGAGGTTTGTTTCTCCCTCTATAACCCCTCAAAGGACTAGGAGAGGCCTTCTTCATTACAGAGAAACTATGAGCAACTAATGAAAATTTTCTCAAAATACTTCAAGATCAGGGCTGAGTCTCGAATACTATTATTGATCATTTATAGTATAATCAGTCCTTGATATAGTCCAGCTCTTTCTACCAGAGCCAATGTGACCTTTGGTGGTTGAGAAATACCAAAGAAAATGCTGTTAAAGAGGGTAAATGAAGCAGCACATTAACAATTAAAACCCAAAATTCAGTTTCTTAGCAACTTGAGGTTTTTTTTTTTTTAAGCCCATTTTTCTTTTCTGAGGTCACGTATTTCAGTGGCTTCTACAGTTCAAAAAGAAAGTCTCTAGAAAGATATGTTCTTGTGACTGTTCTGATATATATGGTGTGTGTGTATGTGTGTGTGTATGTGTGTGTGTGTGTGTGTGTGTGTACTGATATATTTTTTTTAATTACAAAGTAAAACTTGCCTTAGGGACATTTTGCACTGTTCTGAAAAACTGCAGTGAATTACTTCAAGAAAGGGCTGGTGTGTGTGGTTAGCAAACTGTTTCTTTTCTTTTTCTTTTTTTTGGTTAGGGTTAAGAATGTGGATAGATATTGGTATGCAGCCCACTATATTCAAATTGTGTCTGCCCCTTGTTGAGATTTTATACCCTGGACAGGTTATTCTGCCCTCTGGGCCTCAGAATTTACTTATCTATGAAAAGGACGTGAGAATACGCATCAAGTTCATAGGACTATAAATACTAGTAAGAACAAAGCTGTGTTTGTGGCTCGCTGTGTGCAAAGCAGCTCGGAATGCTCTATATTCACTATATAGTGATTTGGCGTGTCTAGCATTATCAGCACCCCTGCAGAATTAGTATAGCTGACATAAAAGGGCTGGCCAATGCATCAAAGCACTTTGTAGCCAAGGCTGAGTTGCACCATATATACAGAGTACCATGTGCACAGACAGAAAGCCTCTTATACAAGTCATGCACACAGACACACAGACACACAGACACACAGACACACACACACACACACACACACACACACACACAAAGAGCTATGTGTACAGAACCGCAGGCACAGACAGGAGTGTGCACAGAGACAACTACTTACACAGAGAACTGTGTGCACACAGAGAGAACAATGCACACCGAGAAGTCTGCAGAGAACTCTTCACGGAGGCCTCTCAGTGAAGTGATGAAGACCCCTAGCCTGCTGGAGGCTTAGGAGAGGCTGCTGAGTAAGGAGCAACCAAGAGAGGCTAAGCAGAGAACACCCAGATGGAATCCAGCATTCAGAAAACAAAAACCATTGGAATGACAGTTATAAAGAAGATAAGGCGTATTACATAATCAAGTTATTATAAACCAGAGGTACATGGTAGTGAGGTGCAAAGGAGGGGCGTGGCTCAAGACACCCAAGCAGAGACCCTGAATGGATTCTGTGCTGTGAGAGAAGACCACTCATATTTACGGCACATGCATGCTGGGTTTCTTGTAGACTTGTAGCAACAGTACTAGCTAGACAGGGAGTGAGTTCAAAGATTCTTATTCTTAATATATTTTGACAATTTTAATGGACACATAATAGTAATTGGACATATTTATGGAGTTCAATGCTATTTAAATGGATAGATGCAGCATTTAGTGATTATACCAAGGCAATTCACATATTTGTCATCTCAAACATCACTCCTGTATGTGCGTGTGTGTGTGTGTACTATACAGTTATTATGACCGACCACAGTAACTGTGCTGTTCTGTAGAATGTAACAAGTTACTCCTCCTGTCCAGCTGCAGACCTGTGCCTGATAATCTCCCCCAAACCCCACTCCTGTATGGTTCCCAACCTCTGATGATGGCTCTTCTGCTATCTACTTCTATGAGATCAAATTTGTAGCTTCTCCATATAAATGAGAACATGTGACATTTGTCTTTCTGCGCTTGGCTGACTTATTTCACTCGTTCTAATTCTGTGTGTTCTTCCATGTTACTGTAAAGAACAGGACTACAGCTTAGTGGCTGAAAATGCTCCACTGTGTATATTTGTGTGCGTGGGCATGCATGTGTCACATTTTATTTATCCACTCATTTACTGATGGACATTTCATATTTTATCTATGGTGACTAGTGACAAAATAAATGTGTGCGTGCAGATGTCTCTTTCACATACTGATTTCGTTCTTTTGCATGTATACCCACTAGCAGTTACTGGATCAAATGACAGATCTGTCAGATTTCTTGAGAAAGCACTGTGCTGTTTTTGTATACTTACATTCCTAATAATCTGCATTAGAGTTCTCTCTTTGCACCATTACTGGCACATTTTTTTCCTCTTTTTGATAATAGCTTATTTTATCCAAGTAAAACGATATTACAATAGGCTTTGATTTGCATTTTCTTATTAATTAATAACATTGAATATTTTCATGTACCTGTTATCTCTTTGTACATCTTTTCAAAGGCAAAGTCTCACACTAGCCCAGGCTGGCCTCAAATTCATGGTGATCCTTTGACCACAGCCTCCTGAGTTCTGGGATTGATGGCATGCACCACTCTACCCAGCTTGTATATCTTCTTTGAGAAATATCTATTCAGGTATTTGGTCAGCAGCTATTTATAGAAAACCAAAAAAAATTGTATAGAAATGATTATCAGAAAAAGACCAGTAAGACAAGGCCAATTCAGAGGCTGGGTAAGTTTCACTGACCTTCATCAGCTGTTAGTGTTTTATCCCTTAGAAGATGTTACCAATGCTAAAGGTTGTCTTTAGAAGAAGATGCTGTGACCCATTTTAAGATTATCCAATGAACAAAGTTCTGCATTAACTTAAAAACCAACTCAAGTATGTAGTTAGAAAAGATTAACCATTCTTTATTTTCGTCTCCAGGTAGGATTTAGGAAGATGGTGATGCGTGGGAACAGGGACTATGTTTTCAATTGTGCTCCAGACTTTGCTGCTTTATCACAAATTTTAGGATAGAGTTTTGTTTGCCAGCAAGTACAAAGGATACTTTTGCTGCTAAAATAATGGAATACACTTTTTTTTTTACAAGTTTTAAACTGCAGTCAAGTGACTTTGGAAAAGATCAGATAGATTGCAGACTTCCATCAAAATGTAAACAGTGAATTCCAGGTCAGCCTGGGCAAGAGCAAGACCTCAAAGAAGGAGGAGGAAGAGGAGGAGGAAGAAGAAGAAGAAGAGGAGGAGGAAAGAATTACATTACCATGAGTGTGGGGTGAGACACTATGAAACCAAACCACCTAGCACACCAATATTACTCAGTGTACTAGGTGCTCAAGGACACTCAGCATGCTGTGTTCACTCTGTGCAACAGACTTAGAGATTGTTTACGCATGCTCACACACTACATGCAGAGAGAAGTCTGCAGCTCTCCCTGTGGGTGCACATTCTACTTGCACACATTGGTCCACACCTGTCCTATAGTCACAGTATATGAGTATCGAAGTAATTTGTTTCAATCATAAATGCTGCTTAATCAAGACCTCTATTTAAAAAGACAAGCAATAGTTGTTTCAATAGAGGAAAGTGAAGATTTAGGTTCACTTAAGAAGAGAAAATGTCCTGAAGAAGAGAGAATGACAGTTAGAGAGGTGATTATTCAAAACCTAGTTTTTAAGTTTGATAGTTTCAGGGGTAATTGTGGCAGCAGTGAGACCAGATTGCTGTGATAAGAGTGTGACAAGAACCAGGACAAGTTCATCTAAGCAATGAAGTATATCCTCCACAGTTCATGTATTACCACAGTAACCAGAGGTTTTACCAAGACTAAGTCCTGATGGGTCCAATGTCAGCTGGTCACAGCAGCAACAAGAGCCAGCTCGTGCATTGGGAGGGCTCCCTTTGAATAATCCATTACAACCCAGGCAAAGTCAGGCTTCCCCTCTGAATAATCCATTAACTCATGCAGTCTAATAGTCCCAGAAACAAGATCTCCAAAATTCATTTTGCAAATTATAAAAAAGACAAAAGTAGTTTCCTCTTCCTGATGCATCTTGATGCAAAAATTTTAATAAAATATTATCAAATATAATCCAAGTCAAAAAAATGATGAATGTGGTAGTACACTCATAATCCCAGCATAGAAAGGCTGAGACAAGTGGATCCCTGGGGTTCACTGGCCAGCAAGTTTGGCCTACTTTGCAAGTTTCAGGCCAGTGTGAGACCCTGTTTCAAAAAAAAAATGTGGACCAGGGTTGGGGGATGGCTCAGTGGATAAAGCACTTGTCACACAAACATGAGCACCTGACTTTGGATCCCAGAACCCATATAAGGCCAGATGCTAGAGCGTCCATTTGTGATTCAGACATGCCTGTGATGAAAAGACAAGTAGAGCCCAGCACCCAGGTTGCTCTTAACCTCCATACACATGCTATGGCACATGTGTGCCTGTATCCACCACACATGAACATGCACACACTTCATGCACACACACTTCATGCACACATGTTTGTGCTTAGGAAAGGTGGACAATGCCTGAGGAATGACACCTAAGGTTGTTTCCTGGCCTTCACATCCATTGATACATATGTGCACATGCACCTCCTGCACATACATGTGCACTCAAACATGAAAAATACATATATATGTATACACACAGACGTATATACACCCAGAGACCTCCTAAGGATGATAAAATATACCAATCTCTACCCCAAACTACTATCTTGTTAAATGGGGGAGACATAATTTAGTTTTTTTCATTATCAGTACTGAAAATAGGGAATAAGACTTAAATGTGCATTCTCATTACTTTCACTTAAGATTTAATATTCTATGGGTATCAAACAAAATTTGGGTAAGAAAAAGAAAATAGTGTCAGAGACAATATATGCTCATCATACCCTTTTCTTGATGTTGGTTACTAGGAATTCTGTATTTGCTACCCTTCATTTTATGACTAAATTAAGGCCAATAGAATTTTACAGACATGTCTTATGAATATCCTGTGTATTATACATGTTTTTCTCCACTTCCAAAAAGACCTGCCATCCTTGCTCAGAAGGAGAGTCTACATATTGCATGTGTGACTCACATTATCGTGCCGTTAGACATCACTCTCCAAGATTCTGACAGAGACCTGCTTGGTCTTCAGGAGGCTTTGAAAACGAGAGGCCTAGACTTTCATTGTGATCATTTCTACACTATTTGTATATATCATGTGTATATGTATGCACATTATATGTGATTCATCTGAATGGTATACCTAAATAACTCAAACTGAGAAGCTTATTAAAAAATAGAAATTTATTTTTTACAGTTCTGTTTGCTAGAATTGCAAAATCAAAGTGCCAGCAGATTGTGTGGTGAAAGCCTGCTCTTGTATTTATAGAAAATACCTTTTCATGGTGTCCTTGTATTATGGAAGGGCTAAGGAACCTCTCTGGATTTTTTTTCAGAAGGGCTCTAATACCACTCCTAAACTAATTAAGTTCATTGAAATATGTGTGCATAATTTTGTGAATAATCTGTTTAGTATACATTCTAAAAAGAGATAGAGGAAGAGAAATTTATGTGGCGAAAATGGAAAAGCAGAGAACCAGGATTACTCTAGATCTAGAAGCATCCTGTAAAACATAGCAGCTACTCAGCTGCATGTGGCTATTTTGCATTTGAAAAGTACCTAATCTGAAATAAGATGTCTTATGTCATATATGAAAATGAGTGCTTGATTCTTTTTGAAGAGATACAAAGCAAAAAGAATGTAAAATAGCCCATTAAACTTTATATTAATTACATGTAGAAATGAGCATGTTTCTATACATTTGAATAAATAAATTTAACTTGCTTATTTTTAATGTGTCTTGCCAGAAAATTATGTATGTGGCTCACATTACCTTTCCATTGGACAGCATTCTTCTGGGCACTAACAGAATGCCAATCCATAAATCTCCTTGAGAATAAGAAGGACAGGATGGATTCAAGAATTTGCATGCCAAGGTCCATTATCTCCGTCACATTCAGTTCACTCACTGCTTTATCCAGCAGAGATATTTAAAAATCTAAACACGAAAGCCTCCCAAAATCCAAGACACTTCTCAAAAGGTGAAATACAAATGACCAATAATAAGCCATGAAAATGCTCAACATCCTTAGTCACAAGACACACAAATCAAAGCTACCCAGATTTCATCTTGCCCCTCAGAATGGCTATACTTAAAACAACAGCAGAGGCTAGCTAGGGTGCAGAGGGAAGGGGAACTTTTCTACACTGCTGGTGGAAGTCAGCATTCAGGTTTCTCAAAAACCTAAAACCAGAACTACCATCTGACCTAGCTATACTCCTCCTGAGTTTATACCCCAAGGTATCTAAGTCAGGCTACCACAGAGATACCTGCAAATCGGTGTTTATTGCACTATTCACAATAGCCAGGAAATGTAACCAACCTAGATGCCCATCACCAGATGAAAAGATAAAGACAATATGGATGCTTAACAATGGAGTTTTAATCATTCATAAAGAAGAATGAAATTATGCCATTTACAAGAAAATGGATGGGAGATCATGATATTAAGTGAAATAAGCCAGACTCAGGAAAACAAATATCACATGTTTTTTAAATCATATATAGATCTCTCACACAGGCACAAGCATGCATGAATGCACACACACACGCACACAAACACGTCCCTCAATCAAAGAAGAAAGGAGACTATTGGTGAAGAGGAAAGGATCTAGTGGAGGGAGAGGAAGGAGAGGGTATTAAGGGATGAATACGGTCAAAGTACATGATATATTTGAACAAATGTGTAATTATGAAAACTGTCGCTTGAAACAGTGAATATACCCTAAAAAAAGTTGTAAGGCAAGCAAAAATAACAACTATATGTAAGAATTCTGGGAAGACATAGAACAATGCTAGCAACTATAACACAGCACTAAAAATCTCTGACAACCAACAAACCAGAGAGAATTTACCTACGTCAAGCCAGGGCACCAACGTTGTGACACAGAGATGAAAGGTATGTGGGTCTTTACAGAAGACAGATGAGCAAGCTAGGGTTCCAGTGCAGGTAGATTGCAGGTGTTCAGAGCTGAGCCTCGAAGGAGTTAGTGCTTTAGCTGCCTGTTTTAGGGGACATTAGGTAAATACTGTGTGTGTGTGTTTGATACAGCATCTCTCTATGTAACCCTGGAAATTGCAGCCCTCCTGCCTCTGCCTCAGACTCCAGGGTAATGGGATTCTAGAAGCATATCACTATGTCCAGCTTTTACACACCTCTTATTCCAGCCCTACTCCCCCCTCAATTCTCATTCCTACCCAGTTTTAACTTCTCCTCTAGTAATCCTATGAGCACCTATTCAATAGGAGATAAGAGCATCTATATTCGAACATAACATCAACTTGCCTACCTATGATCACTACCGCTTCTCCTTTACCTCTTCCTCCTTACCTGTTTTTGTGGCTCCTTGGAAAAGGTCCTACTGTTCACCCCAGCTAGATGGGTGGAGGAGGAGCTGGTGCTTCTTTAGTTCCCACCTCAGTCTCTGAAAGCTTGTCCTTCCTGCTTTTCCTCCTCTTGATTTTCTGTTTACCAACCCTTGTCCAACTCCAGTCAAACTTTCCTTTGTGACCTCAGCAACTAGATCATAGTTCTCCTCATGGGACCACCTCTCTTGTGGACTTAGGACTTCATTTCCTTGACTTTTTCAGTTTCAGTGACCTAAATTCCCACTGCCATCCAGTTACCTAAAGTATAAACCTACTTTGGACTTCATCTGTTTATATTGAATGGTTCATACCATTATGTTTTCCTAATCTATTCATGACTCTTCTCCACTCTCACGAAGCAGAGATATGTGTCAATACATGTTAGAGTTATTTTTGCCTCTAAGTTTGACCTTGGGGCTATTTTTCCTTATATTCTTCTTCATTTTGCCTCATATTCACTTATCAGCCTTAGAAGTAAAATATTAATAAATGTGTGGGGCCAGGCGTGGTGGTGAACGCCTTTAATCCCAGCACTCAGGAGGCAGAGGTAGGAGGACTGCAGTGAGTTCAAGGCCACCCTGAGACAACATAGTGAATTCCAGGTCAGCCTGGGCCAGAGTGAGACCCAACCTCGAAAAACCAAATAATAATAATAATATTAATAAATGTGTAGTAAGATGGGAGGGAGAAATATTTCCCCCAAAGCTTAACAGTTTGATCCACTTTGCTCTGGACATTTTTATTAGCACTCACCTACCCCAGAATGATCCCTTCATCTGGATGCCGACAATTGGACCCTTCCTTTTGGAAGCACTAGTCAAACCAGTTTTGGGTTTCATAACCCATATGGAGTCTTCCAGAGAAAGAGAACAACAGGACACAGCCATGGAGATGTGGACTAGTTTATTCCAAGGCACTGGCTCACATAAATCTGCAGGCCAAGAAGCCCCATGACCTCCAGTTGATGAGCTGGAGACCCAGAAGGCAGGTCATATAATTTTGATATAAACTCAAAGGCCCAACAAGAGGCTCAGTATCCAGTGGCAGCAGAAGATGGAACTCCCAATTGAAGAGAGAGAACATTTACTCTAAAGGGTCAAAGGGTTTGATGATACCCACCCTCCCACAGTGGTGAAAGTACATCTTTTTTTTTTTTGCATCTTACTGACACACATAGAAAAAATGTTTTATCGGTATCTGGTTTACCTTAATCTAGTCAAGTTGACACAAAAAGTTAACCATTTCACAAAGTCATCTGTTAATGATTCTGGGCACAACTTGAATATCTGATAGGGAAAGAATCCTCATTCCTTTTTTTAAAAGTATCTATCTACCTATCTATCTATCTATCTATCTATCTATCTATCTATCTATCTATCTATCTATCTATCTATCTATCTGAGAGAGAGAGAGGCAAATACTGAGAGAGAATGGGCGTGCCAGGGCCTTGAGCCACTGCAAACGAACTCCAGACACATGCTCCCCCTTGTGCATCTGGCTTCACCCAGATATTGGGGAATTGAACTCTGGTCCTTCTTTTTAGGCAAATGCTTAACCTATAAGCCATCTCTCCAGATCCTCTTTTTAGCTTTTTAAAAAATATATTTAAATTCTTTCTTTCTTTCTTTCTTTCAGAGGGAGAGAGAGAGAGAGAGAGAGAGAGAGAGAGAGAGAGAGAGAGAGAGAGAGAAGCAGATAGAGAGAGAGAGAGAGAATGGGCATGCCAGGACCTCCAGCCACTGCAACCGAACTTCAGACACATGCAGCACTTTGTGCTTCTGGCTTTACGTGGGTACTGGGGAATCGAATCCAGGTCCTTAGGCTTTGCAGGCAAGCAACTTAACCACTGAGCCATCTCTCCAGCCACAGGATCCTCATTTCTTGATTTCCATGGGCCAACTTAGTTTATGACTTGGGGTACAAGGAATTTTGTTTTCAGCTTTGGTCAGATTGTGTTCTCTTGACCAGACATCATGAGGAAGGAAGCACAGTCCATGCTGGCAGATGACCACAGTCATGCCTTCTTTACAAATACACAATGACACAAGAAATCAACATGAAAAGGACCATACCTTTCACTTCTTTGACATTTTTCACACAGTTTAATAAAGGATATAACATATTTAGTGCTCAATAATTATTTTATAATTGAATATATCATCTTTTATTTTGCTACATAAATCCAGTAACAAAAATTTATTCTTTTGCTTGTTTCCTTTCTTTTTTAAATACATAATTCTTTTATTGTATAATGCACAAAAGAAATTAACATCACAGACACAGAGGACTAGGAAAGGGAAACAACTACTTTAAATATCCAGTAATCTATTTAAACCTATTTGTGGGCGAGAGAGAGGCTAAGGCACTTGCCTGCAAAACCTGACAACCCTGGTTTGATTCCCCAGTACCCACATAAAGCCAGATGCACAAAGTGCCACATGCATCTGGAGTTTGCAACAGCTAGTTTGTTTGCAGTATTCCCATTCTCTTGCTACTTGTAAATAAATAAATAAATAAATAAATAAATAAATAAATAAATAAAACCTGTTTGTACTTTCTTGCAGCACATGAAAACTTTAACACTTTTTGAAGTAAAATTTAATCTTTGGGGATATACAATTTAATTCTTATTCATTCCCAGGCCTGTTTACTCTATGACTTTTGCTATTTTTCATTCTCTTTTTTTTTTTGTCAGTGAGGAAATTTAAGAAGTATATCATGTTTCTTGCTTGATTTCCCCCATAAAGACTGGGGAAAATCCTAGTAAAAATATAAGCCTATAAAATTGTCTCTTAGATTGTGTCCCAAAAGTCAAACCTAATTGAATGGGGCTGTCACTGGAGACATGAGGTATAAAGCCTACAGCCCCCTTAATGGCACCAGAATCTAGTTTGCATACTTTTACAGCCAGTCTGCTGAAGGCTTTGCCTTTTTGGGTAGTAGCTCAAGTATTTTCAGATATCCCATTCTCATTTTTTTGTGTGTTTATGTGTGTG
The DNA here is from genome assembly GCA_004024765.1 of Zapus hudsonius. Classification (NCBI taxonomy): domain Eukaryota; kingdom Metazoa; phylum Chordata; class Mammalia; order Rodentia; family Dipodidae; genus Zapus; species Zapus hudsonius. The sequence goes on from PVHP010023436.1 coordinate 21,170, forward strand.
GTATGTGAGTGTCTATGCATGCGTATATGTGTATGGTGTGTGTGGGTGAAGGCCAGAGGTTAACGTAAGATGCCTTCCTCAATCTTTTTCCACACCATTTCTTGAAACAAGATCTCTCACTGAACTGAGAGCTATGTAACATGACCCAGGGATCTGCATCCTTCTACCTCCCAACCACTGGGATTAAAAATATGTACTTCCATATTTTATGGAATTTACTGGGATTTATGTGAGTGCTGGAGAGCTGAATTCAGGACTCATGCTTGTATAGCAAGTGCTTTACTGACTGTGTCATCCCCTTAGCCTTTCTAGTTCTGTTTTATAGAGAAATAAATTGAAGGCTTACATGTATTAAGTATCTTAAGGAAAGCACAAGATTAAAGTTGTGCTTAAACTCATGTTTGCCAAACTCTAAAGTCCATTATTTAATTTCAAAATTAAAGCAGTATTATTTTATTTTATTAACAGGAATTGCTTTGGGGGTTCATTATTACTCTTTTGATCTAGTAATATACTCCTTGTTTGGTTGAGGGGAATTGCCTTTATCTAATCATTATATACTGTCATGAAGAAGAAATGGCTGCTGTCAACTGTTGATTGTATCTCCTTATTCACAAAGACTAGTCAAGAGAGAGGAACATGGCCCAAGATGAGCCTGTAACCTCTTGTTTTCCAAGACATAAACCAATTTGAGTGTCAGAATCCTTTTCTTGTTGGATAGTCAAGTCATAAGAATGTAAACCTGCCACCTTGGACAGTCATCTACTTCAGCTGGAGAAAGCCTGTGTGCAAGAGAGAATGAAATTGTCATGGATCGAGATGGAGAAGAACCCAGCCTTGTCACATTGCGCCCTTTGTTCCTGTTGTCTTGATCAGGGGAACTTAGCCTATCTGTATGGCCATGACAAAAATAGAACAGTAAGAACCAATTTCTCATGGTTCTAGAGTTGGGAAGTCCAGAATAGTGGCTCTGTAGGTGCAGTGTCTGTTTCTAAGAGGACATCTTGTTGCTGCCTTCTCTGGTGGAGACTATCACATGATGGAAGAGCAAAGGAGCCAAACACTGTGTAAAGTCTCTTTATCCAAGTCTTCATTCTACTCATGAGACAGGGGCCTTAACAATCTAATCAATGTCAACTGATCCCTTTTCTCAATGCTACTGCATCAAAATATTAAGTCTCAACATGGATTTCAGAGATGGCACATACATTTATTATACATTTCAGAAATGGAAAATTCTCTCATTTTGCTCAAGAAAATAAGGATGTCTATTTGTCTTTTGAAAGGAATGCTAAATGAATCCATCCACCCTGGGAAGTGTTGAGTTTGTAAACTCAGTAACACTTATTTTTAAAAAAAACTTCTAAACATGATCAAGAAGAAAATGAAACACAAAACTTGAGACAAAGATGAGGACAAGGATGTAAGTCAGATGATGCTGGAAAGGGGTCAGGGGTCAGAAGACAATGGGAGTGACCATCTAAGAATATTTATTCTGAAAGAGCTCTGGAAGCCAAGGTGTTTTCCTTTTCAAAGGTTAACAGCCAGAAGGAGAGTGAAAAGGGTCAGCTTTGTTCAAAGCTACTAGCAGGAGTTACAGATGAAGCTCAGTGGTATGGGCAAGACCCTGGCATTTGATCCCCAGCAACACACACACACACACACACACACACACACACACACACACACACACACACACACACACAGAAAACAAAATTAAAATCAGGAAATAAAACAACTTCTTGCAAAGAACCCAACCACTACCACTGCCACCACCATCACCACCACCACCAACAACAACAATAACCAAAGACCAGGTATGGATGGAAGAATCTAGATGACAATCATGATTTCACCAGGCAAAACATTCCTTTCAGAAATCAAACGCTCTCTATCTTACAATAGTGTTTTCTGCTGATATTCATTATTTTTTAAATGACAATTCAAATATAAATCATACACTAGGGCCAAGGCAAAATTAAAAGGAAATTAAAGACATTTGAACATGCACCATGTCATATTCGCTGAGGAACTCCATTTACATAGAATTGGTTCCGAAGAAAAAGAGTCACGGTTCTTGATAGACTTAATTTCATCAGGATGATGTGTTGGGCTTTAGATTAGAATACAGTCAATCTTTGATGATAGGCCTAAGAGGCACATGCCATACCTAATTACATAACTGTAAAAAAAAATAACACAACACCAGCAAAGCCTTATCATTTTACATTTTCCATTTGAAAATATATTTGCATGAGCCTAATTTCCTAACTGGGCTTAACTGTGGATCAGTGTCAAGCAGCCAGCTCTAAGATGTCAATAATTCATCAGTTTATCTTGTGATTGCCATGGCTACCAAGGACGTTAGTGCTCTGACCTCGGGGAAAGAAGGGTGAAGGCTTGGACTGAAGCTTTATTTAGCAAATCCTTTTGACTTACAGCCCGTAAGCTCCTTGTCCCAGTCATCAAGTGTCCAGAAGGGGCTTGTCAACAGATCCTATTAAAAGGGGCATGGCTGGGAGCAGAGATGGGTAGGGCCCGGGGAGCCTCTGCAGTAAGCTTGTCTGATGATGTGTGTGTGTGCACATGTGCAAGGCTGGTGTGGAGATATGTATGCAGACATGCAATTCTATTCATCAGTTAAAATTTTAGTCTTCTTACTGCAGAGTCCAGTGTGTGTGTGTGTCGGGTCGGGGAGCAGGGAGAGAACAGTCATACTTTTCAACTGCGACTTTGTGATGGGGGTCCAGAGTAACAATGGTAGCCAGCCCAACTCACTTACTGGTTACATGGGTCAGTGTGTTCTGTTACACATGAATCATGCAGTTTATCCACTGAAGGTTAAGCCGTGGACAGGCTCAGAGCTTTCATACAAAAAGGCAGAATAAAATATTTTATCATTGATGGAAAAAATCATGAAGTTCTTTACTATTATCACTTTTATAGTTGACAATTAAATCAAATTGTGACACCCATATAATGGAATGAGAGAAGGGAGGGTCATGCTGAGTAAATCAGTCCAGTTTCAAGGTTGCTTGGTGAACAGTGATAGGAACATAAATTCCATTAAGTGAAAAACTCCATACTCTAGATTGGTTACACACAGTGAACTTGAGAATTGGCTTGGAGATGAGACATGTCTTCTCTTTGTGAACCAAAGTAATATAATGATTGCTAATTTTATTTAAAAATTAGCCGCGTATAATTCAGTGTGTTAATTTAATATTAGGGGCAATAAACTTTGCCCTAGTTATAGCTTTGAGCTGTAATGAGAGCAGGTGTATTTGTAGCCCTGCTTATATCTAGTTATCCAGTTTCATAGAGATCTTTCTTCTGCAGCTTCGGCTGTGCTGGTTGTTGAATCTAACTTCACAAACGCTGGGAAGAAGGCAAGGAATCACAGTCATTCCAACCAGCACATGAAGCCTAGACTTGTCTGCATTTATAATGTGTCACCAGCATGCAGAGTGGACTCTGGCTCCTGTAACATACAATTCCACTTAACCTGGTGCATGTACCTCATCTGCCCTTAGTTATATGTGCTGACTTCTTCATAAGATCTGCTTTTTAGGGGTCATAGCACCGACTCTGGTTTTTCCAGACAGTTTCCCATATCTTTCTTCCTCTTGTAGGTTAATATCACTATATATAAGTGCCACAGAGGTTATGGGTGCTGAAATAAACCAACAATAGATGGTCACTCACAATATCAGTCCAAATTTGTTGAAGATACGAGAACTTTCATAGAGAAAATAGAGCCTTGTGAAAATATGGAGAGCTTGGGAATATTAATCTTGTAGGCCCAGACTAGAGAATCAGGAAACAGTCACAGTGTCAGTCAGTCTGAAACATATCTCTAGGGAAAAAATATACATTTATGAAAAGATTTCAAACATCCGTCACATGCTTTATGTGGTAGCTTGAATGTATATCCCCCATAGACTCAGGTGTTCTATTAAAAGCTTGAGTCTCCAGCTGCCTGGCTGAAGGAGGTGTCACTAAGTGTGGACCTGAATTCCAGCCAAAAAGTATGCAAAGAAGTCTGAGTTCTAGGGTTCCTGTTTGCTGTCTGTTTATGATTCCTGCTTTTGGTTTTTGCTGGTTGTTTAGTTGTTTCTCTGTGCTTGAATGTGTGAAAGCATCTTTTTCTGACACTGATGGAACTTTCCTCTGGATATGTAAGCCATAAACTGTATCTGGTTTGAATGTTCATCCCATCAAAGTAAAGCTGAGTATAAGAACATTTATGGAAAAGTTTTCAAACCTCTGCCAATATTATGTGAGAGCTAGAGAAGTCGTGTGGGGTAGTCTACATTGAGGATCACAATGACTTCCCAATATCTCATTTACTTTCCTTCTTTTATATTTACATTTATTTATTTGCAAGCAGAAAGAGATAGAGGAGATAAAGAGAGAGGGAGGGAGAGAGGGAAGGAGGGAGGGAGAAAGAGAGACAGAGAGACAGAGAGACAGAGAGACGACAGAGAGACAGAGAGAGAGAATATGGGCGCACCAGACACATTCACCACTGTGCATTTGACTTTACCTGGGCATTGGGGAATAGAGCCCAGGTCACTATGCTTTGTAGGCAAGCACCTTAACCTCTGAGCAATCTCTCCAGCCCTTCCTTCTGTCTTTTAAATCTTTGGAAGTTCTTCCTGCTTAGAAAGTTCTAATCTAGAACCATAAAGGGCAATTTGGGGAACGTGTTCCCCAGGCTCAAAGGAGAATTTTTGGGGCTGGGGAGATGGCTCTACAAAGCTTGCTGGCCCTAGCTTGATTCTCCAGCACCTTCATAAAGCTGGACTCAAAGCGTTGTATGCATCCCATTCCCAATGAACTTACAACAATGGAAGGTGGAGCCAGGAGAATCCTGAAGCTCCCTGGTGAGTGTCAAGTGGAAGTAACAAGAAGAAGGGAGACTGTATCTCAAGCAAAATTTAAGGAGAGGAGAAATACCCTAGGTTGTCCTCAGACCTCCTCATGTGTGCAATGTACACACCCATACACACACCTACATATACACACACATGCACACACATATACACACATACATAAACACATACACACATATACACATACATACATACATATATACATGCATACGCACATACACATATACACACATACACATAAACACACATGCACACATATATATATACACACATACAGATACACACATACACACACATATACATAAACATAATAAAAATAGGAATTGTCAAGTTGCTGCCAAATTGAAAGCAAACCATTTAACAAAGTCTCCCTCTTTTGTAATTTGGCATGTTTTCCTCTTTCTTTTTTTGTAATGTTAACTGCTAGCTTTTATTTTTTTAAATATTTTATTTATTCATTTTCATGCAGAGAGAGAGAGTGAGAGAGAGAGAGAGCGAGAGAGCGAGAACCAGGGCCACCACCTTGTGGGTCTGGCTTATGTGGGTCCTGGGGAATTGAACCCAGGGGCCTTAGGCACTGGAGGCAAGTGCCTGAACAGGTGAGCCATCTCTCCATCCCTTTCCTGTTTCTTTTAACTACATCTAACTCCTGAATATTAAGATGATAACAGCATCATGCTGTTAAATGCAGCCATCCTTTAACAACAGAAGACTTGAATATCCTCTTCCCAAGGAGACTGAAGTCCCACATGGCATTTTAAGTTTGTCTAGATTGGTCTATACTTCTTTAGTTTTACTATGTGTTGCAGTCAGCTTTCTAGTTGCTGCGCAGAGAGAACCCAAGCAAAAGCGGCTTGTAGAGGAATGGGTTTATTTGGCTTACGGACTCGAGGGGAGACTCCATTCTGGCAGGGAAAATGGTGGCATGAGCAGAGGGCTGGACATCACCTCTGCCACAGCACTGCAAACAGCAGCAGGAAGGTGTGCCAAACACTGGCAAGGGGAAGCTGGCTTATAACCCCCATAAGCCTGCCCCCAACAACACAGCTTCATCGAGATTGTAAAACCCAAACTGCCATCAGCTGAGGATCGATCTATCAGAACACATTCAATTGTTTGTGGGGGACACCTGTATCAAACCATAACAGTCCGCCCCTGGCCCCCACAAACTAATAATCATACAAGATATAAACACAATATGTTCAACTCAACTCTTAAGTCCCCGCAGCTTTCAACTGAGCCATAATACCAAAAATAAACCCATAATGGCACAGAACATTCACAATGCAAAACATGAGGCACAGCAAAAACAGATTGACCAATACAATACAAGATTTAAAACA
>PVHP010023437.1:0-27397 GCA_004024765.1 Zapus hudsonius
CAAAATGCAGAACTCCAGGTCAGGGTTCCGGCTCTTCTTTTGCATATCTATCCTTAGTATTTTACATCCAAATTAGAAAGGGTCAATTCCCAGGAGGCTAGGCCAAAGTGGTACTTCCTCTAGCCAGAAGCCTGGAGACAATTAATAATTTTAATAAATCCTTAATTCTTTTGGGGGACATTATTCAAACTACCACAATGTTCAAGTATGAAAATTGTCATTGAGAAATAAAATTAGAAAAAATAAATGAACAAATAAATAAATATTGTCTTATCTTGTTATGTGAATTGGATTTACAAATTATATATATATATATATATATATATATATATATATAACTAAATCGTTGTGGTATTTTTAATGGCATAGAGAATTTTAAATCAAGGATCTGTTTTTATCTGATTTTAATACACTTATCTTTTGCTAACCACACAACATATGTACCACATTTTTTTTCCAGAAAAAAAAAAAATCAAAAACTCCTTGGTCATTTTCCAGGAGCTATTTGGTGATATATTAATATAGATCATTTTGAGGATCAGTATAATAATGTTAATAGAATATAGTCTCATTAATATCTGCACATTCTGTCTGACAAAATCCTTCTATGTTCTTGGAACTGGCTCTCCACTAACTCCACGCTGCCACCTGGATCTCAGAGCAGCTGAAACGTTGAGCCTCTGTCCATCTCACATTCCAGATGACTTTTCTTTCCCATTTCCTTCACATTCTGAGCACGCCTACCCTGTTTAATTGTGCTAAAGCATCTAGAGTCACTGAAGTCCTTGAGGGGTGTTTTTCATTGGCTTTTCTCTCTGAAGACTGTGCCACTCTTTTCACTTCTCACTCAAGAATATTGTTTTCCTTTCCAGTGATGACACCTCACCACTAATGAAAGATTTGCTAAATCCCTCACACCTCCTCTTGCTATTCCTAGAATTTCCCTGTCAAGCATTTGTAGATACTCAAAAAAAAAAAATCTGTGTCTATTAACTATTTTTTTCTACTTATAATCCATAACGGTTCAGTTAAATCAGAAAATTATTGACATCTACCTATAATTGTATTAATGTTTTATCTACATCTATTCATCCATCCCAATTTTAACTTATGATAAAAGTAAATTAAGTTGTTCTGTTAACCTGAAATGGTTATCAATGCAGAATGAAAAACTAACATAAGCACACATTGATAAATATCAATGATCACAATCTTTTTAACAATAGAAACACAAGAGTTATCAAGATTATTCATAAATCATAATACAAGAATTATTATCTGTACTAACTAAAATAATAACAAAATTTTAAAAAATAAAAATAAAGATTTAACCATTGCAAAACAAATTAATTTATTCAAAGATTTAAATATGTCTTGCCAAAGGCAATGGATTGACTGTTAACAGAATAAGTTCTGTTTAATAGACTAGATGTTTTGCTTGCTTGATTTAAAAATTAAAAAAACAAGCCATGAGATTTTTGAATAGCTTCATTGAGTGTTATGTATAACCTTGATTTCAACTTGGTTGAATTGAAAAGGACCTAGAAGTTTAGTAAAACCTACCTCTGAAGTGTCTGTGAGAATGTTTCTACACAGAACGATCTGAAGGGAAAAAGTCTCTCTGTAATTGCACCATCTCATAGTCTGGACACCCACATAGAATAAGAGGAAGAGCTCACTGACACAGGCACCTGATCTCTTGCTTCCTGGCCACTGTGAGGTGAGCTGCTCTGCTTCACCATGTCTCTGAAATAGGGAGTCAAAGTAAAGCTTTCCTATGCTAAGTTGTTTTCTTAGGTAATTTAAATTTAACACAGTGAGTCAGATACCTTTGCAACATGGGGAAGCATGCATCCAGTCAGTAGCCTAGTGAAAGAAGGACTTAGATGTAGATGTACAGAGAGAAAGACAGACAGAGATGGGTGGGGGGAACCCTCCATTAATTATCAGCTTAAGTATGAAAGTGTTTCTAAAGCCCCTATTGAAGACAGGGTTTTTTTTTTCAAATCCTAGAATCAGCTTTTGTAATATATTTTTTTCTTCTTTAAAAATGATTATAAAGGGCTGGAGATGGTTCAGTTAAGGTACCTGCCTGCAAAGCCTAATGACGCATTTTTGATTCCCCAGTACCTACATGAAGCATAAAGCCAGATACACAAAGTAGCACATAGATCTGAAGTTCATTTTCAGTGGTTGAAGGCCCTGGCTTGCCCATTCTCTCTGCCTGACTTTCTTCTCTCTGTATCTTTCTGCCTGCAAATAAATAAAAATAAATAATCTAAAAAATGATTATAAAATTGTGCTAAAATTTACAAGAATCTAAATCAGAAACAATGCTCACAGATTGCATTCTTTCCAGGAAGTAACTAAGATCAGTAGTGTAAGACAAAGTCTCATGGCAAAGTCTATGAAAGCAATATATTGCTTTCTCTATTTCCTGGATAACATTTAAAGGCCAAACACTTCCCTGGGCCTAAAAAAATGATCAAAACTATAGTTTATAACAAAATTTTGTTGTATTTTTGATGTTTTCTTTAGTCTAAAGTAGCTGAGAGAAAACATACTACATGAATTCAGGAGAAAGATGATTCCAAAAGCAAATGATTAATGCTGAGTAACTCTATTTTTCATCCACTAAAAGAAGCAGTTTTCTTTGATCACTGGGTAATTTAAGGGATAACTAGGTTTTTACTTACTAACTGTAAGTAATAGAGCAAGTTGTCAAATAAATTAAGTTACATGCATGACAATATGCATACAACTTTCTAATTCTTTAAGCATAGTTGCTGAACAGGAAATAAAAGCAGAGTGTATAAGAAAGAGTAAGAAAGAGAAAAAAGTTAAGAGTAAAAAGGAAAGGGAAGAAGAAGATAAGGAAAAGGCAGATATCAAAGATGAAGGGATGGAAAAAGAAACAGAAATAATGCAAACAGACTAGTTTTACTTTTCTATTTTCCTTAAAAAATTAGATAGAGAGATAGATGATAGATATATATAGAGAGAGTACACTCATAAAACACTTTAAATCAGGATGAAAATTAAAACTTCATGCTGACATACTATTTTAAAATTAGTCACTTCAGTGCAAAATCACATCCAAAGAACAATCAGAAGCATACATTCTTCCCTCAGAGTGTTTTTGTACCTAAAGTAAAATAAATAAGTAAAATAAATGAAAGTATATGAAATAATTTCAGTAAAATATGTAAAACGTTAAATACCAAAAAGCATAAACGGTTGATACTGTCTTCTTAAAATCCAATTATTCCACAACACATCCAAATTCAATTCAAGTGATACCATTGATATTTTTCTGCTTACATGAAAGCTCTACTCACTAGTGATGATGGGTTTGACATAAATAAACTACAAAGCCTATAGTCCCAAAACGGTGGTCAAGAAGGAACATTTAATAATACAGCATCCTTGACTACATAAAAACTGCCAAGCACTGACAAGAGTAAACCTGAAAGTCCAACAAATGAAGAAGACCAAAACACGGCAATCATTTTCTGAGGAAGTAACATCAAAAAAGACTAAATGAGATTTTTTTTTTTTACAAAATAATTAGGTAATATGGACATGGTGTCTTGATCCCAATACAGAAATGCCTTTCAAGGCAATTTATCCCTCAAGGTAAAACATTACAAAAATCTACTTCATCTGCTAACTTACCTCTACCTAGCTACTCTCACTCATGCATCCAACCAAACAAATCTCCTGGATATCTGCTTATGCCGTACTCTGCATTAGGCATGGCTGATATCTGGAGGGCACACATATAAACAAGATGTGTCATCAGTAATAACTTAAACATGAGTTGATGATAGCACGGAAATCCAGAAACTTCTAAAATTTCAATTTACCCAAATATTCAGTTTCACTCCTATTATCTTCTTAATTTTAATATTCACAATCAGTAAAATGTCACTGGTTTCAGATTCAAATTTGCTTACATTCTAGTTAACTTGCCATGAGTCATAAGAAATGATAACAATATCCTGCTATTAGGAGGAGACTCAAAGCCTTCATGTCTCCACATACTTGGAGAATGAAAGCATTCAGACTCTGGTCATTAACGCCCTATGCCACCTCGAGGAATTAGTTACCTGCTATAAACTTTTGTTTGCTCATCTGTAAAAGGAGGTGAGAGCCACTGCCTTGTCACTGAGAAAGTTCAGTGTGATCACACCTGAAAGTTCATGTGGCCCCAGAAAAGGTTAGTCCTTGCCTGTCTCCTCATTTCCTTCTTTCCCTTTGCCACTCAACAGCCTCAAGGGAAAGCAAATGGAGACACCTTAGCTGGTGTTAGAATCACCTGGGAAATGATGTGCATAGTCCTAGCCTTTTCCAAGAAGCCAGGGTCTATCTGTTCCCTGTTTTCCTGATGATTATGACAGACATTTGATAAACTGCTCTCTAGGTCTTCTCTCGCAAACTACTGACCCCTATGACGCCATCCCTGAAGGAAGCTCTGATGCCTGGTAAACCCTTCCTTCAGAGTCCATCTAGAAAGTTACTCCTGGATATCCCTCACTTCTCCACCACCGGAGAGAAAGGAAGGTGTTTAAGAGCAAGCACGAACTAATCATTTCCATGTGGCAAAAGTGTCCTCGGTGAGTTCTAGAGAGACATGCATCACAGCTAGATAGTCCGTCTTTTTATGGCCCCTTTTATACCCAATTAACTGCAAAATCCCACTCAAGCCTAAAGCTAACTGAAACTGCAAGAAGAATAAGTTAGTCTAGGCAGCAACTAATGGGTAAAGGGCACAATAAAAATGCAAATTTAGTTTTCACTCAACTTAAGGATGCCAGTTACTAAAGTCTGAAAGAAAACACTAATGGAAATGACACTGTAATCCATCCTGTAAAGAAGTACTTAGTAGGTTTACATACGACAGACTCCTGGGTGGCGAGTGAGAAGGCTTCCAGTCAGGCAATATGCAGAGAACAGCTATGCTAATATCATACTAATGTTGACTTTCATTAGCTGTTCAAATTTCAAAAAAATTAATTGCTTTTTCATTTTTGAAAATTTAAACATTTACAATAAATTTTAGGAAGCTCAAACTTTCCATAAGGATTCTATTAGAGAATATAAATTTGAAAAAGAAGTAGAATCATAATAAATTATATGGTTTTCAATTTTCAAATTTGGTAAATATTATTTATGTATTAAAATGGTTTTGAGAATGTAAAAATTAAAGATAACTTTATATTTCTAGATATTCACAATATAAAATCTTAGACTTTATAAATAAGAAAACATTAGTAATCGGTGTTTCTGACATTCCCTAGTATATATATTTATCCTACTATTAATAATTGCAAGCACAATAAACAAAATTAGAAGAATCAATTTTTCCTCATAAATTTTTATTTCTGTTGAAGTCTATAAGACATAAACACAAATTAAGTGACTCAGTGCTTTTGAACCTCAATTCTAAGCTGGAGCACATACAAAAATAACCATGATACTAGCTAATATTTATTTTTGCCTACCCCAAATGCTAGACTAAGTTATAAGTTATTTGAGAAATAAGTAGAGTGAAACAAACCTATTTCCCTTTGTTCTAAAGCCCCTCAAAACCTAACACATAAAGACACAGTACACAGGCATGCATATTTTTAGAAAACATCAATTAAAAATCAAAAAATGCGGGGGCTAGAGAGATGGCTTAGCCATTGAGGCACTTGCCTGCAAAGCCTAAGGGCATGAGTTCAACTCCCTAGTACCCATGTAAAGCCAGATGTTCAAAGTAGCACATATATCTAAAGTTTGTTTAGGTTGGCTAGAGGTCTTGGTGCTCCCATTTCCCCCTCCCCCGCTTGCATATATATATATATATATATATATATATATATATATATATATATACATATATATGTGTATGTGTGTAAGGATGAGGTAGAGTTATGTATATATGAATATATATAGTTATATATGTAGTTATATAACTATCTATATAAATATATATAGCATAGTTATAGTATAGTCTAGTTAAATATGAGGTAGAGTATAGTTTCCTATATTTATAGAAAAGCTATGGAAGGAAAACTTGGAAGTGACTAGGGACATTGCAGCCAAAGAATAAGGCAAAGCCTTGGAACAAACCACGATTATCTTTAGAGAAGAATCAAGCAGTGAAAATAGAGCTGTAAACTGAGATACAGAGTGGCTGAACATGAAGAGCCCAGAGAGAACTGTGTGGAAGTGAGAAATACTTAGAGGTGAAAACTTCAGATAGCACAATGAGGCAATGGCCCCATAACTCCGGGCCACTAAAACTGTGCTCAGACAAATAAAATGCCAGAATTGTCTCTACCCATCCACAACCATTCTCATAAAGTAAAAATGTAGACCAACTGTAAAGATCATTGAACAAATACACACAATTTCCTCTAGTATAAAGGTGTAAACACATGACTGCTTAAGAATAGTATAAGGCTAGGGATGTAGCCCAGTATAGTGCTTGCCTAGTATATGGCCATGAATTCTATCCCCAGTGCTACAAAAATATAAATATAAGTATATATTACTTGAAATTAGGGCTGGAGAGGTAACTCCATTAGTAAAGTGCTTGTCTCACAGGCCCTAGAGCTCATTTAAAAGTGGCATGCATGGGAGTATGTACTTATCCCAACTGGCAAGTCAGTCAAGCCTAATTGACAATTTCCAGGCCAATTAGAAACTCTGTCTCAAAGGAAGGAGATGGTGTCCTGAGAATGTCACCCACCCCCAAAGTTCTCTGACCTCAACATGTATACACACACACCAAGAAAACCATAAAGTTATAACTAACTATTAACTCAATTAATTGACTGGTTACTGGCTATCCCATAAGCATTATGAAAATAAACCCTAATATAGGGCCATGTCTTCTTACATTCAATGTCTCATCCCAGTTCTGATCTGGGAGCATATAGTGAGGTAATGAGTATTAGGTGAATGAATGAAAAGTTAATCAGACAATATGTAACTGGAAGGATGCATGTGAATGAACAGAAACTGGAAACCGAGGAAAATTAGAGCAAGAGAATAAGGAAACTTGAAAGTAGAACAATCCTGAAAATATCCCACTGAAATTCTAATACATAATATGTAACAAATCATTGATTACAAGCCCAGGGTCTACTAAAATGGAAATTAGTGTGTAATATGTCCTTTGTAATACTTGTATCTTCACTCATCAATAATTGTGGGACCCTACTGAGAGGCATGGAGGACACAGGGTTAAAGGGAAGTTGAGACTGGCCTGGAACCCCGATAATCTCATCCTGAGACCTGCAGCAGTTTGGCTGATTCCTGATAAGTCCAGGCACTTCAAGCCCTGAGTTTACTGGAGTTCATATAATTCAGCTATAAGGTAATAACAAGGCCCAGGCAACAAAAAAGTCCCTCTAGCTTATCTATGCAGCTGGTCCCTAACAGTCCTTTCATGAGACATCCACAGGACACCCTGCCCCCACCAATCCCCTTGCCGCTTATCCCCTTGCCTCTCCTTTTCCTTCTAAATAAAAGCACCCTCCCCAAACTAATAAACGAGCTGTTCACTGCAACTGCTTCCCGAGAGGTCTTCCTCTCGTCAGCCCCTGGGGCATCCAGGGTCTTGCCTCCACATTCTGAGGGCTGGCAGGTCTTTTCTCTTTTTCTTTGAATTTTGGTTCACCACAGCCTCTCTGGTTGTTGGCTGCAACCTCCTATCTTAGCCTCTCTTCAAAAAAGTTTGTCGTCTTTTCCTCCCTTTTGTCTTCTCTCCTGTTAAAACCTAGTAACACAAGGACAAGCCTGACTAAATGAAAGCCCCCCCCCGGGGGGGGGACAGAAAACCTGATATCTAAACAGAGACAGACGGCTAACCAGCATGTTTTACTTTTTCCTAATCAAAGGCAGAAAACTAGGGTTTCCACTTGGCTGCCCATCTCTGAATTAAAGAAAAAAAAAGTCTATCTTTATGCACATCCCAATTTTTAAGCCACTTGCAAATTCCCAAGAAAAAAGCAAGGGGGGGGGAGGGAAAGACCCTGGCTAATGACATTCAAAGATAAATATTCATCCACATCTATGCAGAGACTAGGGATGTTCCTCCCCCTAAAATTTCCTCAATAATATATGTATTTATAAAGATGAAGGATGGAGAAACTATGCCATTTATATCAAAGCAAGGGTTAACCATAACCCACCATGATGGTTAGTCTCTGTCAACTAAACAGGATTTAGAATCACCATAAAATCAAATCTCTGATCATGTGTATGAGGAATTTTCAAGCTTATATTAGTTGGGATGGGAGGACCCTCCCTAAATGTGGGCAGTACCATCTTATGTGCTGGGTCCCTGGATGACATAAAAAGGAAAAAGCTACCTGAGCATCCAGCATTCATCACTGTCTATTTCTCTCTACTAATGTGACTATGTAACATCAACTTTCTGCTTCTGCTATGCCTTCCCCACCATGATGGGCTTCCCCTTGAAATTCTAAGCCCTTTCCTTCCCTAAGCTGCTGTCCAGTATTCTGTTCCAGCAACAAGCTAGTAACATCAACACCCAGTGTGGATTTTGTCATTTTTCACCCAGCTATTTTTTAAAATAATGATACCCTATGTTGATTATAAGACAGTCTCAACTATATAGTCAGTTTTTATAAGGGTCCATTTAATTTGGTAACTTTTCTAGAAAAACATTTGTTTTCAAATTCAGTTCAAAAATCTTAAATCTCTTATGGCTAATGGAAAATGCCCATTCCACAGAGGCTTTACATTTCAAAATATGTGTATGAACCAATATACTATTCAGTAATTCAATTATTAAAATGCAAGAAATGTTTTAACCAGAGTAGAACTTCTTACATTGATTTTCTTCAAACAAGTAGCACTGAGCACAAATTCTGCACATATTATATACTGTAGCAATTTCCACATTAAATAGAATTATCACATTGCTATAAAATGCTGGCCCCACTTAAGAATCCTGTTGGTCAGTTATTGCATCCTTTTTTTTACCAAGCATCTGAGACATTGTCTTCAACTGAAAGCTGCTGCATAAATACTGTGCTTAAAGATAGTATTGTCTGTAGAAATAAGTCTCTTTGCCAGCATAATAATGTAAATCATTTCCCAGAACACCTTATGAAATATTCCAGACTCCTGACAAAGCCCCCATAACAGCATAGAAACAAATACATTTTCAAGAAAAACTACAGATTAATTAATAGACTGAAAACAAAGTAAAAACTAACTTGTAAAGATAGGATCACAATGTCATGGTAATAACAATGACAGCTCAGTCTGCTGGAGTTACAGCAATATTATAATTTGTGTGTGTGTGTGTGTGTGTGTGTGTGTGTGTGTGTGTGTGTGTGTAGCTCCAACCTAATTCTCTAGTCAATATATATGCTTTTTTGGTAACTCATGCCAAATAGACATGCTAAGTATTGGTTTTAATTCACAAAAATGAATATAAAGTGGTCCTTTGTAAACAGAATCTCAGATGCCATTCATGATGAGATGGTATTTGTCATACAAAATATTAACATTTGATAAAAGCATGCCTAGTAAACATGTGGCACTTTACTGCAGCTTTAGTTGCATCCTGAGCATAGTATACAGAAGAAATGATGCAAGTCCTAAAAGCAATAGCAACCCTAACAATGTAATACTGATACCAGGTTATTTTTTTAAAGCCATGTGTTCTCTTATTTAGTAAAATAAGAAGTGTGGGGGAAGCATCATGACACATAAAACACAGAGCTCTTCTGGGATATCCAGACTCTCTGCTGACCAGCAAGAAGCGCCAGCTCCTTCTTTCACACAAGGACAGCAGTGAGCAGGGAAGGATGGCATAAAACAAAAGGAAAACAACTTGGGGTCTTGGGTAGTTGCCCAGGTGAAAACCTGTGGTTGCTACGCAGCAGGCAGCACTGAAGGCGCTGGAGAGACTGGCCAGCTTCAAGGCACCTGCGGTAAGTTCAAATTGGTGGAATCACAGCACACCCTGGTGACAAAAACAAGCTACCTCTAGCTGGCCTGATCAAGTCACTGAAGTGCCAAAGGTACAAAGGAGAGTAGGTTGCCTGACGTTCTTTCAGATTTTCCGCAGAATCAAACCACAGTGAAGAGGAAAACCACAAGGAGTCATTTGAAACACAAACACTAATGTCATGTTTACATTCCCTGGCTTACTTACTTGTGAGCAGTGCAACCTTATGGAAGTTTTTAGATGGTCTGTAACTCAATTTCACATTAGGATTAATAACAAGAATAATAAGCCCTCAATTTATTAAGTATCCTTCCTTAAGGATCAGATAAAAATCATCCCTGAAACATGCTTGGTACTGAAACTGGGACACATAAAATACTAAATGCATCTATTACATAAATGATTAAGTTCAAAAGGTATTTTCAAAACTTAATTCTGGTGCTGGGGATTGAACCAGAGCTGTGTGTATGTGGAGCTCACTACCTGGAATCTGACCCCATCCCTAAAGAGGAATAATACTATCAAACCCTGTGGTGAGTTGAGGGCTGGTTATGTCCTCCATGGTACCATCATGTACACTCTCCTGTTAGAATGGGTTAAACAAATGAAAGGAAATACCATTATCTCCTTTTACAAATGAGGTCAAGGAAATGTTGAGTCCAAACACAAAACTAGCGAATGCAGCTCAGGGAATATCTCAGTGGCAGAGAGCTTGCCCAGCCTGTCTAAGGTTCAGAAGAGAAAAATAGAAGAATAGAGGAAAGGGAGAAGGGAGGAGAGAGAGAAAGAAGATAAAGAGGGGAGGGGAGAGACTAGGGAAGGAGAGGAGGGGAAGGGAGAGGAGGGGAGAGGGAGAAGGAGAAACTATAAGGTAAAACAGACCTAAAACCTAAGCTTTCAACCTTAGTGCATTACTGATAGTGTTGATTTTACTCATCTGGTCCTTTTTGGTTTTGTTTTCTGGGACAAAGTCTGTTTTATGTAGCCCAGGCTGGCCTCAAACTCCTTATCTAGCCAAGGATGACCTTTGAACTTCTGATCCTACTGCCTCAACCTCATGAACACTGGGATTACAAGCATGAGCCATCATGCTTGTCTGTGTAATGCTAGGATCATCCCCAAGGCTTCATGAGCAAACACTCTACAGACTGAGCTACAACCTCAAATTTGATCTTATGTTATGGATGAGGAGACTATGATGTCTTTGCCACCGAGGGTTAGTGGGTACATCAGGAATTAAGATACCCATGTCTAATAGAAAAATGGGCTATTTCTCTAAACAAACAGACATAAAATTCAACCTCCACTGGAATAGTCTCTGGAGTTACCCAGGATTATAATTAGTCTAAAGACATCTACCCCATTGCCCATAGCACATTAAATGCTATAAAGTAAACTAGGAGAATGTTTTTTCTTGGATGGTTGAGAGCAGGAATGTCACATGCTCCAGATAGCTTTGCAGTTCGATCAACTTCATCACAGTAAATACCAAGTCTAGTGTTAGAGTATACTCAACTTCATCTTTGTTTCTCCAAAACAGAATGGAAGACCCTGACAAGGACTAGGTAAGCCCAAAAGCCCAGTAGCCTCATATCTTGACCAAGACCACTGATGTTCAAACATAAAGACCTCTGTGGTCAGTGCATGATTCCTGATGATGCCCAGGCTCTCCAATGAAAGAAAACACAGCCACTTCCCCACCCAGGGGCTGGCTGGAAGTGAAAGCTAAGGTACACATAAGTACTATCTTACCACCATCAGCAGCAAAAAGTAGATACTTCAATATTAAGAAGACATATATAAATGTATTTAAAATGCAACATGTATCTTCAGGATATGCAACCATTACAGTTAGGAGCCCTCACCACTAAACCTTTCTAGTTATACTAAAACAATCTAAATTAAAAATTATACTTAGAGTCAAAAGAAAAGTATTACACACTTCCCTATGTCTTTAGGCATATATAACTAATAAAAGAAAAACTATTTACATTAAAGCTTATCATCACCATAAATAGCTTACTGCTCTAAAGCCGTTATAAAATACTTGCTTAACATTTTGCAGATTTGGTTAAATTGTACCCTTTAGGTGTTCTATGTTATATATTTATCTCCTTCAACAGAATGTGATGGATGAAGCCTCAAACTTTATAGCAGTATCAACATGCTGATGTCAAGACAAGGGTAAAGACTCAAAACAGTGATAAATCATCTTATACCATCCTAAAATTACTTATAACTTTATTTTTATATTAAATATATAAAAATAGTATGTTTGTTAAACATTTTATGTTTTATTGAAGTCCAGTAATATTCTAAATATTCATACTATATATTTACCATGAATCACTGAATATATCAGACTTTTTCTTTCTTTGGGGGAAGGAGTCTCTTGATCTTTGAAAATATCTTAAACATGTACATAATGTACTTTGATTATAGTCTCCCCACCAGCACCCATTCTCCTCTTCCTTCCACTGATCTTCCTCTCAACAAGGCCCTCCTCCATTTCCATGCCTCTTTCTGTTTGGACCGGTATTACTTATTTCATTGTTGCTGTGACAAATGTTGCTGTCTAGACACCCGGTCACTTATCACAAGCCTTGTCCAGGAAAACTGCCCCAGCGAAGGACTCCTGCCTCTGCCCTGCCTGTGACCCTCAGCCCACTCCAGACCCACCCCAGACCTGCATGTGGCATCTCAGTGCTTCTTCTCCACTTCCATCAGTTCTCGGGACAGTCTGAACTCTGTAGCCTCCTGTTCTAACTTGCCCCTTTGAATATTATTGCATGAAGTGTTAAAGTGTGACCTGAGACTTAATTTTAATAATTAAGGTTGAAATAAGAGCACTTGTGTTTCCCAACAGCCAGCTATCAAGAATCAGGACTGCTTGCTGAGCTGCAGACAACAAAACCAACATAGTCTTTTACTCCTGTGGTTAGTTCAGTGGTTATTCAGTGCACTTTGACACTGGAAAGACACAAATGTGTCCATTTGTGGTTCTGGCAGAAAACATTTACAATGTTTACCACCTCCTTGCCCTGGCATTTTGTGAGGGGTGTGTGTGTGTGTGTGTGTGTGTGTGTGTGTGTGTGTGTGTGTGTGTGTGTTGTGACATCTGTGTGTGCATTACTTTCTCATCACTGTGACCAAAAGCTGGCTGGTGAGCTTCAATTTCTCCTGGCTCTGCCTCCTGTTGTCATAGGCGGTTGGGATCAGAGATGTATGTGACACTTTGCATCCAGCTTTGTGTAGGTGCTGGGGTATTGAATCTGAACTGGCAGGCTTTGCAAGCAAGAGCCTTTAACCACTGAGCAATCTCTCCAGCCCTGAATTGTTTTCATCTTGCCTATAATCTCATTCCATTAAAAAGCCATGTAAGTCCTTATGAAGAGTCTTCTCCAAACTATTTAAAATACATTTGAGATAACTTTTGTGCCCTGGTCTACAACATAAGTACCATTTACATTTAGTTGTTAAAAAAAGAAGCTTATAAATACAACTTTAGACATAGTGTGTTTAAAAGCTGGGTACTCCCTGTATTTCCAGATTAAATCACTTCAAGATACCCTTATCATTGATGAAGGAAAACATGCTGAAGGCAATACTCCCTATGATGATATGGTCTTATCAGACACTGTGATGATATAATTATATATTAGCATCTATGTGTCTAGCACTAAAGGATATATTTTTTTCAATGAAAATATTTTTGGGGTTTTGATTAAAGGATAATTCTAAATAAAGGTACTTTTCCCTGTTTTCTATCACTGTTACTTGAATCCTGAGGGGTTTTTTTGAACTAAAATGGTAGGTGAAATACTAAAATATTATGTATATTCTTGCAACAATTAAAATATATAGTGATTACAGTGCTGGGGAAAAATACATTTCAAACTATAAAGATTTCAAAGAAGACCAAGCATTCAAATATTATAATTCCCCCATTTAACTTCTAGAAGAATAAAAAAATCAATTTCCTGGCTTGGACCATAAAACAAAGATCTATGAAGACTTGCTTTTCTTTCTAAATTTGTGTGCCTACTGGAAAGGGGAGGCAGCAACAGCATAGCAAAGTAGTTACTAAATGTTTTCTTGTCAATAACAGTCAAAACCAAAGATATAACAAAGATCTTCATAAATACTTGACTAAAACAGAGCTGTTCTCATTGAAGGAAGTTTAGAACACAGACAGGGTCACAGAATGGACAATCCCAGTGTATCTCTTATGAAGGACACTTTCAGAGCCTCGAGGAGGCTTGCTTTCCACGGTCAGCTCTTCTATCCTCACTAGATTCTTTCTCTTTCCCTTCCAAAGCTCCAATAATGCAAAAGTTAACCTTCTTAATGGGCCCCATAAATCCCACAGGCCTTTGTCAGTAAATTCTTCATTTTTTTTCCTCTTCTGAATAGTTATTTTCTAGTAACCTATATTCAAATCCAGAGATTCTTCTGTTTGACCAAATCTGTTGCCAACACTATTGCATTCGATCCACTTCCATAGCTGTATTGTCTCCAGCATTTCTCTGTGTGTCTTTCATATGGCTTCTGCACTTCCTGGAGTTTCTTGTTTTGTTCATGTATTCTTTTTCCTTTCTTTCCCTTTCTCTTTTTCTCTCTTTCTTTTATTTTATTTTTGAGGCAGGGTCTCATTCTAGCCCTGGCTGACCTGGAACTCCCTCTGAAGTCCCAGGCTGGCCTCAAACTCACAGTGATCCTCCCACCTCTGCCTCTGGAGTGCTGGGATTGAAGGAGTGTGCCACCACACCTGGCCCATGTACTGCTTTTCAAACTCACTCAGATGCCTGTTTTCTCAACAGTTCAATGTCTATGACAGATTTGGGTCTATAGTTTCTTTTCTTGTAATATTTTTTTGGAATTAGCTTTGAGAAGTATTAATGCTGATATTCATGGAGCAATTAAGCTACAAAAAACTCCTTTCTCTCCCAATGTAAAAGAATACAGACAATTCATGAATATCAACTACACAATAAATTAGAATTTATATTATATGTTAAATTTAATTATATGAAACCATCAAATAATTAACCTAGTTGCTTTAATACCCTTCTTTAATTTGCTCATGGATTTTTTGCTCTTGGTGACATAAGGAATTTTGCATTTACTATTTATTTGATAGAAGCCTCTTCATGGCAAATAAATTGTCATATAATTTCTCTCCTTTAACAACATGAAGATAATTTGAAAATCCTTACTCATTGATATGATTTGTGTAATTTTCCTTAAAAAAGACAAAGAGGTTAATGGAGACCAGACTATCATTATATATAATTGAGTTTATTAGACTCCTGTAACAGTCAGAATAGTGAAGATAAACAGCAGCTTCTGAAACACCATGTTCCTCTCAATGAAATAATAAAATCAAAGTGTTTAAGGTAAATATAATCTCTTGAGCTATTTCCAAACTGTGCTGTAAGTCAAAACTCTTCATTTCAAAGCACCACAATCAGAAAAGTAAGGCATGTAAGCTTCTGCAGGAATCAGACTAGCTTGGTGTACAAGTATTGTTGAGTGAGGGTCATAAGTAAGGCTAATGTTCAGAAAAACCTCCCAGCATACATTGGATTCTTTGGAAAGCAGGCCTCTGAACCAAGAAGAGAATGCAAAATGTTAATTGAGGAGTATCTTTGGGATCAAACCTATGACAGTGGAGGAATATGAAACTTTTATTTATCAATAATCAGATTTCACTTAATATTTATTTTGGATATCATAATGACTTGTCATCACTGATAACACTAACTCTAGTGTGGTTGAATTAAATATTAAAGATTATAATTGACCAAAAAGTTCCTGATTTAGAGTGCAAAATATACAACTAAAAATTTTTGGGTAACTAGTTGTGATAGTCAATTTTATATATCAACTTGATGAAGCCATAAGATGCCCAGATATTTGGCCAAACATTATTCTAGATATCTCTGTGGGCATTTTTAGATGAGTTTAGCATTTACATTTATAGACTAAATAAAACAGACTGCCCTCACTAGGGAAAGGAAGCCTCATCCAATCAGTAGAAGGCATCAACAGAACAAAAAGGGCTGAATCTCAGCCAGGTGTAGTAGTGCTCGCCTTTAATCCCAGCACTCAGGAGGCTGAGGTAAGAAGACCACCATGAGTTTGAGGCCAGCCTGGGCTACAGATTGAATTTTAGGTCAGCCTGGACTAGCATGAGACTCTGCTCATAAATAAATAAGGTGAGAGACAAAGAAAGAAAAGAAAAAGGTTGGTTCTCTTTCACACAAGCTAAAACACGAATGCTTCCTGAGACTCAAGCGTGTCAGCCTTTGGATTGAAACCTAACCATGAACTCTCCTGGGCGTCTCAGCTGTCAGCCTCCACAATCACATGAGCCAGCTCCTTAGAATACACCCATATACACACAGTTCTATTAGCTTTGCTTCTTGAAGAGCCCTGGCAATAATTTTTTCAAGGTTTCTATATTCACAGATCATGAAGATAAAATTTAAACACTTGATCCTCCATTGATCTCCATTAAGAAGATTCCATTAGCCTAAAGTGTCCAAAATTATCTCAGAACCCAACAGCTGGATCTCAGTGTGTGCCTGTTTGAATTGCTTTACTCATTGCTGTGACAGAATATCTGACAAGAAGTAAACTGAATGAAGAGAGGTTCATTTCGGCATACAGTTCAAAGGAACACAGTGCGAAGACTTCCAGTTCAAGGGGACAGTCCAGCATGGAGGGAAGGAATGGCAACAGGAATGGGAGGCAGCTGATCACATTCAAATCCATCAGGAATGCAGCTGTTCAGGTCAACTTGTCTTTTTTATTGGATTTGGGACACCAACCATGGAATGGCATTGTCCACAGGGTGGGTCTTCCTACTCCAATTAGCCTTCTCTAGAAACTCCCTTACAGACAGACAGGCCCAGTCATTTATCTCCTAGGTGATATGAGATCCTGTCAGACTGATATTAATCACCACACTATTTGAAAGGAGTGTCTCTAGCTCTAATGAAATGTAGAAATGATAAACCCATCTGCTTCCTATAAGATCATTGACAAGCCTTGCTAATGGGTCAATTATGAACTCTCTGCAAAATAGGCCATCAAAATCATAAAAATAGATTAATGAAATATCCAATGTCAATATAATTTTCTGATTAATGAGGGAGTAAAAAATTTTGCCCACAGTTCTTTGCCTTTCTTCACTTGCCTTTCTTTGGCTCTACTGATTTTCTCCCATAAAATTAGAGCCACTCCTAACACTAAGCAAACCTACTTCTTGTTAGTCTTGGGTGAGCCAGTTTAATTGTATCAATGCACTAATTTTCTTAGAGACATAATGACATCGTCTTTTTCAACTTGGAGTATGTTGCAGACTGAATTGAAATATGCCCCACCTATATTCAGACTGAGTCCTAACATCCATTACCTTAGAATATGACTGATTTGAAAACAGGGCTTTTATAGAGGTAAATTAGTTACAGTGAGGCAGTAACCTGCACTGCCACCACTACCAATCTTGACTGGTATTCTATAGACTAGAATATATAAACCAGCGATTCACAAACATGGAAAGAGGCCTTGTGAGTCTCTCTTCTTTTTCTGAGATCCTCTCCACTTCCCGAGTTCCTCTAGTCCTGATTTGGAGTGGCCTAACTTTCCCACATGAGTCTCAGCTGCCTGACTGGCTGGGGAAGGGAAACCCAGCCCTGTATCTTAATCCTTATGGTCCCTCAGTCACCATGTGTGTATTCCTACTCTGCATCTGCCACATGGGCTCTCACTTTTCCCTGGCCTCCCTCCATGGGAAAGCATGCCTGTCAAGTGTGTTCCCCTCTTTTAAGCTCTCAGATTGCCCCCCATATTTCATCTTGCATGAGTTCATAGCCCCTCTAATCTTTCCTCAAAGCTTTCCATGTGTTTGCCACACCTTCTGATCTTTCCTTGGAAGCCTCGGTTTCCCGAGTTTCAGTCTGGCTTCACTCTCTAAGCCTCAGTTTTTCCCTAACTTCCACTTTTCTGAAATATGTTTTCCACATAAACACGTTCTACTTACTCTTCCTTTCCAGGTCCCAATTCTCTTTAAATAAACTCCACAAATTGTCATTTCTCCCTCCCCCCAAAAAACCTCAATAATTCATAATTTGTCTTTCTTGAATCCGTCTTTATCATTGTTCATTAAAGATTAGAAAAGGACCCAAACTTGGTGTTCAAATCTGGGGGATCCCCTGACCCCAAAATCCCTGCATCAAGGGCCTGCAGTTTCTCATCCCTAGCTTTTTATAGTCTCTCTTCTCTCCTTCTCTCCAGTTCTCTGAAGCAGGGTCTCACCATGTAGCACAAGCTGGCCTGGAACTGGCTGTCAGTGAACTCCAACCCTTTACGTCCAGCTTGCCCTCCCATCCGCCTTCAGCCTCAGCCCTCCTCCCTCTTTCTCCTCTGATTTCTGCTGCTTGTCAGTGTTTCTGTGCTAACTACCCTTCAGAACCTCTTGTAGCTAGTGCCAGAACCCATCTACCTCTTGTTACCATTCCCACGGTCCCCTCTGCTACTGTCTTACACCTGCACTACACTACCCCACCTCAAACACCTGCATCGCTGCTGTCTCCTCTGCCACTTCTGTCTTCAGCCTACCCGGAGAAAGAGGAGGAAGCTAGCTTCTTTACGGCAGTTTCAGTTAAAAACTGAGGCCCAGACAGAACCGATGCCACCTCACCCTGGCATGAATGGAACTCAGCAGGAAAGGAGCCTATGTGGGATGGAGACTCATATCCAGCGCCCTCTGCTGCCCACAGTCTAGCATGCTACCTAGATAGACATGAATGAAGCCTGACCCTTCAAATCTACAAGCCAATCGGGTCTGCCCCTTTACATAGGTGAACTTGAGAAAGGAATACTTTTTTGGGTAGTGTCTCACGCTAGCCCAAGCTGACCTGGAATTCACAATTCACTATGTAGTCTCTGGGTGGCCTTGAACTCACTGCGATTCTCCTACCTCTCTCTCCCAAGGAAGACTGGGACTAAAGGCGTGCCCCGCCATGCCAGGCTAGAAAAGAAAACAGATTATAGAAAAATAGACTATAAAGACAGCTTCTTCTTCTTTCTTCTTTCTTCTTCCTCCTCCTCTTCCTCTTCTTCCTCTTCTTCTTCCTCCTCCTCCTCCTCCTTCTTCGCTTTTATTCTCTCTCTGCATCCTCACTCTGCTCTGTGCTTGGATACACGTGAGTCTGGCTTCCCCTGTCCCCAGCTAGCCATCATACTCTGTAGTTCTTCTGTCTCTACTGCTCAAACACTAAAATTTTAGGTGGGTCACCTCACCCACCTGGCATTTCCATGGGTACTGGGAATCTGAACTCAGGCCCTCATACTTGCAAGTGTTTTATCCACAGCAAAATCTCCCTAGGCTACTTTACATTTCTTGGCTAATGGCTTCTAGCTTCAGATTTTAGATGTGTTTATTTTTAAGCTCATTGCTTTAGAAACCTTATTTAGGTAGGTTAGTATTTGGGAAGCTGGGATCTTTTTTATCTCTAAGCAAGATGTCAACAGAAAGAGCTATATGATTTCTGGGGGAAAATAGAGGTGACAGGTGATGCATGGAGCAGGGGTCATAGTCTTTCTCTTCACATCTGCACCAAGGATGCTGCAGTGCCAGCATTGGTGAGATCACTGAACAAGGAAAGCTGGAGTACACAGAAAGATTATGGCCAATATCACAGATCAGCTTAGAAAGTTCTGAGATGGGGAGAAATAGTCAGGGGGGACACAATGAAAAGTTGAGTTCCCATATAATATGTCAGAGAGAAAAACGTGTGCTTTAATCGATGTTAAAGTAATATTATTTATATTAATCATTTGGAATTTTCTAACATTTGACAATATATTGAGATAACAGAGTTCATAAATGAAGAATCAAATACTTTATAATAATGTCAGCATACTATACTCATGGCAATGTTTCAAGTACTGTCCTTAAAATTATAAACCTTACTCTGTATTTGCTCATGAGTCAGGCTAATTTCTCCAAAGTATCACACTATAGAAATAGCCTCATTTTCTTGCCTGGTTACACTTTCATCAAAAAACACAGGTTTGGTACCAAAGTTGAGTTAAACTATAATTTAAAAGAGCTATATCTCACAATCTCTAATGCTGACTCACTGATGTACTCATCACGCACTAGATAGGAGTTGTGTGGGCCTACGGGCACAGATTCTGTAGGCAATGGTATCAGGTCACCTCAGGAATTCAAGATGTTCAAAACTTCTATACGCCCATCCATTTATTGTCTCCTATCCAAATATGTATATTCCTAGGATCAGAGAAAGTGCTTGTCAGAAGGAAACTTGCAAGCTTTTGTGCTAATACCCTTTGACACTGAACCTTATCATGTAAAAAAGCAATGAATCACACTATAGGAAAAAATAAATCTCCATTAGTAGGATCATCTCTCAGAACATCCTTGCAGATCTCTTCTAAGGAGAGAATTCTATATGTTTTGTATAGAAGGAAAGAGTTGAAGATTAATTGATAAAGATGGTAAATTGAATGAATTAGATAATGGCCAAAAAGAATAATGTTTCAAAATACTTTTCTGCATGTTATAAGTACATAATTTTTATAGCTACTATAAAAGTTGTTCCAAGTGATTCATGCTTTGTTACTTGATCAGAGGAAACTGACACAGAAAGGATTCAAATCTAACTACTTCAATAGTTGGAAGCTTGAACATACTGTTATTTTAAAAAAACAATTCATAGCCAGGCTTGGTTGTACACACCTTTAATCCCAGCACTTGAGAGGCAGAGGTAGGAGGGTCTCTGTGAGTTTGAGGCGAGCCTGGGACTACAGAGTTATATCCAGGTCAGCCTGTGCTAGAATGAGACATTACATAAAAATATACATACATACATATATATAGTTTAAAAAAATCATAGCTTTCACTGATGACTGAAGATTGACTAATCCCAAAAAGAACTATGTAATATTGCTCACCTAGAGAAATAAAGAAAACATCTTTCATACAGCCTGAAAAATCCAAGTGAAAAGGGGTTCATTCATGTTTCTAAACTAAAAGGAAACTCAACTTTTTGAAAACATTTTAGAGAGAGAGAAAAAAAGAGAGAGCAAATATAGGATGCCAGAACAAACAAACTCCAGATGCATATGCCACACTAGGTATCTGGCCTTACCTGAATTACTGGAGAATTGGACCCAGGCTGGCAGGCTTTGCAAGCAAATGGCTTTAACTGCTGAGTCATCTCCCCAGTCCAAAAGTCAATTTTAAAACAGTCATTGAAGTAACTCTGATACCAGATACAGGTTTTTAATATAAAAGAAGTAAACAAATAAAAGAATATCTTGGGGCTGGACAGATGGCTTAGTGATTAAGACATTTGCCTGCAAAGCAAAAGGACTAGAGTTCGATTCTCCAGTACCCATGTATAGCCAGTTACACAAGGGGGTGCATGTGTCTGGAGTTTGTTTGCAGGGGCTGGAGGCCCTGGCACTGCCATTCTCTCTATCTGCCTCCTCTCTTTCTCTTTTTTTCTCTCTCTCTCCTCTCTGTCTCTCTCTCTCAAATAAATAAAAAAAAATTTTATAAAGAATATCTTGGAGCTTGGAAAATGTCTCAGTGGTCAAAGGTATCCACTTGCAAAGCCTACCAGTTCAAGTTCAATTCCCAAGCCACCTTCATAAGCCAGATGCAAAAAGTGGGATAAGCATCTGTCATTTCTTTAGAGTGGCCCTGGTGTACCCATGTACACACACATGTATAAATAAATAATAAATTTTAAAAATCACATCTTAAGACATAGCATTAATAAAGCAATTTAACAATTAAGATGCTTTTATACAAATGAAAGATAAATACTTTTATTAAAGACACCGCAGTATCTCTTTTAGTTGAATCATTCAAGTATAAAAGGATTCACACTAAAGCAGTCTCAGAATCTAGGAAGGTAGCTCAGTGGTACGATGTATGCTTAGCAGGCACAAGGCTCTGGGTTCAGTTTCTCAGCAACAAAGACAACAACGACAAAACAAACAGGTTAGTAGAAGAAAATATATGTGCAGAGCCAGGCGTAATAGTTCACACCTTTAATCCCAGCACTAGGGAGGAAGCGGTAGGAGGACTGCCATGAGTTCAAGGCCACCCTGAGCCTACATAGTGAATTCCAGGTCAGCCTGGGCTAGAGTGAGATCCTCCCTATAAAAAAACCCAAAATTAAAAAAAATAATAATATTAAAGAAAATATAGCTACAGGAGTATTTCTTTTCTCTAAATAATAACAGACAAAAATTACTCCACAATAACACAATACAAAAATTTTAATAAATTCAAATGGGCCAAAGTGCAGTCAGTGTTGTAGTCAGAGGTCCTAGGTACACTTCAGCCAACCTAAGACTTCCAAAGACAGACATTCACCAAGTATTTCAATAGAAGACACACTGTTTTAGTGTCAGAGAAATGACAAGAACGTTAAACATTCTAATCTAGAACATCAATTTTTTTTATCAAGGAATACATGTCAGCTTCTACACAATCATCTATATGGTGAGTTGTACATGGAGCCAAGTTCAGAAGAACAGAAGTGCCAGAAGCTTCAGTTCTGCATGGGGCCTGCACACCCTAGTACATTTCTTCCTATCTAGGGCCCAATGTGTAACATGAAACATTGTGCTTTCGCTTGTCTTGCAGTGTTTAAAATTATGACACAGTATGACAGGATGGCTTCTCTATGTCCTAGTCTGTACATAATGACTATGTGCTCCTGACAGGACTCTCATTTCCATGCTTATCTCAAAGCTCTGAAACGAGTGATACCATATTTGAACAAATTATCACATTTGCATTATAAAATCAAAGTCAAGTCATAAATTCAGCAGAACTATTAGCTTGCCTGATCTAAAGCCCAAGACTTCCTATTAAATCAAGCAAAAAAGGAATACATGAACTGTCATTTCTAATATTAAAGATTTTCTTAACATAGCCTATTAACATAAAGCATCAAATGAGAAAGAAAAAATAATCAAGCCTGCAATTAGTTCCTAACATTTGTAAGTTGAAAGAATAATTGATGCAGAATTCTAAGGATTCCTTTGTTTAGGAGGTTTTTGAACATCAATCCAGAAGGTTAGAGAAATCCCTGAAGCAATGCGAATGAACAGTTACGTGTATAGATGCTAAAACCACTATGCAATTGAGTTTGATATTGGATCACCAGGACCATCATCAGCAGCAGCAGCCATGGGTGGGCATAGTGCCCACCAAAATTTGATATAATTATTGTTCTTGTAAGGTAGAAGGAGAAGATTAAACAATGTATCATAGAATTTTCCTTCTGGCTTGATTCACAAAGGCTAGTACTGGACTTGGTGGCCATTTTCCTTTAAGGTAAAAATGAAAGCACAGTTTCTGAAATGCCAGGGTTGGAGGTCTGTGCTATGTTCCAAGGGAAAAATGCCAAAGGCTCAGAGAGGGGATCTAGGAAAGATGCCAGGATGATTCAACACCCAGCCCCTCTAGATTATGAAGACATCACTTTAATAAGCATAGTCATAAGAATGATAGCCACAATTTGCCTGACATATCCCATCAATGACAGCATTATGCTACTCTGTGGTTTTCTGTCATCTTGATTATTTTGCACTGACTTAAACTCATTTTGAAAGTATTTCAGGGTTTGAGAAATTACAAAATAATTCCCCCATGTCCTTTCCTGGAGTTATATCATAAATCTTATTGATCTTGTGCCCCATTCCTCATATCTCAAATTTCTCTTTAGAAATGATTTGTTACCACCTTTCCTCAATCTTACAAAATGTAACAGCTCATGCCAGGGTGCCAGTAATCTCCTCTAATACTTCATCCCAATGTCTCTCCAAGCTACAGATTCCTAGAGAAGATGACACACAGGGGGAGGTGCCTACCTCCATGCTTGGGACCATCAATCACTCTGTAATTTTCTATGGTGTTCTTTTGTTCTGTAATTATTTTTTTTACAAAGACACATTTATTCTTCATTGACTAATATCCAACTTAACTTTCTATGCACTATAAATCAAGTCTTTAAAAAATAAATAAAAAGTGTTTCTGGTTTTGAAGTTACGTTAAACTAAAGCCAGATCCATGCCCCACTTCATTTAATGAGCCTCCTCCTTGTGAATTCCAAAGTCAAAATGAAAGCAGTGGGAGGCAGGTTAAATTTCTCTTCACTGCCTGAGAATACTGTCATAATAGATACTCTTTAGTTAACAGAACAAGCCCACATACTGATCTCACTCTCTGATGAAGATTCTGTTTGTATTTTTCAGAAGACAGTGAGAGAGCTGTGGTCAAACCAACTCCACCAACAAGCCATGGGATGACGGCTGACATCCTGGCAAGAAATAAACCACCTGGGCCTACCAAACAGGCCCCAAATGAAACCTATGAGAAAGTGGCGAGGTAAACTATTATCACAGCAAGTCAGATAACCCAGAATAGGTCGTTGAGACAGATACCAATGATATCCAACACAACCCAAAGCAGAAATCCAGAGACACTTAAGATATCAACAATACAG
Source organism: Zapus hudsonius (assembly GCA_004024765.1). Lineage (NCBI taxonomy): Eukaryota > Metazoa > Chordata > Mammalia > Rodentia > Dipodidae > Zapus > Zapus hudsonius. The sequence continues at coordinate 24,541 of PVHP010023437.1, forward strand.
CAGAGGTAAAACTCACCCACCATGACTCAGGGAACTGAGTGGAAGAGGGGATGAAAAGAATGTAAGAGCCATGGTGGAGAGCAATACCCAGAGACATTGTACTCTTCAGCAACACACAAAGCGGGGAGGGGGAAAACTGGCTACCTCTTGTAAAATTCACAATCCCCTACTCCATGGACTGATTCAGTATGCCCAACAAGGAAGATACCCAGTGGATTGGGGATAGGAAGGAAGGAAATAGAAGTATCATTATAAAATGTGCTCATACAATGTATCTAATTAAGGATAATAAAGATATCAGTAACAAGAGAAATAACTTCTAAACATCTCTTGCTATGGATATTATAAAACATACTGGACAAGTTACTTTTCTATATGTAATGACAGAGTTATTCCACATGCAGCTATTTTACTAAGAAATAAAATTAATAATTTGATAAATTTTCTTATACTAAAATTTATTTCAATATTATAACAACAATGCAAGCAAGCACCATCAAAATACTTTCTAAAGAGAATCAGATAAGCACAAATGAAGTCAGAAGAGAAACCTGGTTTATGCATTTAAAATCATTTATTTCTAAGTGTTCTCATAATACTTGAGATAGTCTCTTCAACCTACTGGTGTTGGACACATTTCTGAATTAATTTCCACCTGGAAACCCATGGGATGAAAATCTAACTGTGTGATAAATTAAGTTGCCAAACGAAATGGATTAGCGATCAGTGAAATTGCCTGATAAGCTGTCAGATCCATTTTGGATGGGGATTCATCCTCTTTCTCCACCTGTTCATGGAGTGCTGGGTTCATGGCAACTGCAGTGACTGATTGCACATAACAAGCTATCTATATGGAGAGGCACCACCATAGCCTAGTCAACATCCCTGTACTTATACATTCATTTAAACACAATTCTGCAATAATTTATTCCATTCATAATCCTACTGATGAAAAATACTCCTCTATTCCAAAGTTTAACTTTGGATACAAAAGAGATGTACTTGGTCAAAATTAAAACTTAGCAAAGCAAATCAGACTACACCTCAGGGTCTAAAGAAAATGGGGAAATTTCATACCAAAATTTCTTTCGTCAAGCTTTCAAAACCCAGCCCATGGAATAGTCCAGCCCACAGTTAAAGTGGGTCTCCTGACCTCAATTAACCTAGCCACGATAATCCCTCACAGACATGCCCAGAGGATAACCTAATGTAGACAAACCTTCACAGGTGATTCAAGGTCCTTTCAAGTTACTGATAATATGAACCACCACACCAATCAATGGTAGATTAGATATAAAAATTGTGACATATAAATGCTCTATAATAAATGACAATGAATCATTTACACCCATCCCCAACAAAGTCAACCTTGTAAGCATAATGATGAATAAAAACAGCCAGACACTGATGAAGTACTTATTTTTCTTGTCAGTATGATCAAATACCTAACAAGAAGCAATTTACGGGAGGAGAGGTTCGTTTTACTCATGGTTCAAGGGGAGATTCGGGTGATCATGGCAGGGAAAGTTATAGCAGCAGAAGCATGGGAGCTGCTTGCTCACATCTTGGTTGATCAGAGACGGTAAAAGAAGCAAAAGCAGCCTATCAACCTCGAGGCCTGCCCTGCCCCAATGCAGAGAGTGGATCTGCTTAGCTCCCAAAGGTTCTAAAACATCTCAAAGCAGTGCCTCCAGCTGGAGACCAAATGTTCAAAAACATGAGCTTCTGGGGCACATTTTACATCAAAACTATAACAATACGATGGACATTCTAAATGGTAGAACTAATCAAAGCTTCCAGATGTCAAAATAGTGAAATTATACTGTATTCTATAAGATTTTAGGAGACATCAAAGACATTTCTAAAGTCTTAGTAATGTTATTCTTTTTTGATAGATGCTACTATTTATGACTATTTGTGACAATGTATTATCGTACACTTACATATGTTTTTATGTCTTCCACTGCTCAAGAAAAATTAAATGAAAAAAATAAAACATATTCAATGAAAAATATACAAGAAATAGCACTAATCACAACTTAGTGCTTTACCAATAAAGATGAAATTTCATATTGAATCAAGTAGTAACAGCTGGTCACATACCTATCTATCTATGTGTAAGACTTGAAAAGACCCACAACACCTTGAAATATTCATTTGAAAGCTCATTTCTGATATCAGAGATAAGCTGCATAATCTCCTACCACTTTCTGAGTATGACTACAAGATGGGCACTTTATAACCTAATTTTCATCATTGGATTTTCACAATAGCTCTGTGAGGCATACTCTATAGTCTCTTTTCTCAATCAATGAAAAAAAAAAAACAGGTGTCCAGAATGATTATTTGAAGGTTATTGGGGTGGGAAGTAAAAAAGGCATATTTTAAAACATGACTGATCTGACTCCAAGACATCTATGATTGATTAACTACAACGTAAATGTGCCTCTCATTGGCATGCTGGAGTGTGAAGAAAGAAGAGTTAAAATAAACAACCTTCCTCACCTTTCTTTTTAAAGAATCATTTTATTCAAAAATATTAATCTTTTTGGCTTCCGGTTCAAGATGGCTGACTAGCAGACACGCCACGTCCCTCGGGTAACAAGGGTCAGGGTTTTCAGCAGGGATCCAGGTCGTGGACATAAGCTGCAGTCACATTCTGAGCCGCAGATACCTCCCAGCACACAATTCTCACCAGTGGAAGCTTCCATCGAGGACCGCGCTCGCCAGAGGCAGTGAGTTGTCACGAACCGGCAAGCCCGGCCAGAGCAGCCTCAGCCTGCCGGCTGACAGAGGCTTTTCCTCAGCCTCTGCCGGCTTCCCTCGGGTTCCCTCCCTCTGCGTGTTCCGCGTGTCT
>PVHP010023438.1:0-27444 GCA_004024765.1 Zapus hudsonius
GAGCCCTGCCTCCATCACTGCTCATGCCAACTGCAGCAACCACGATCCAAGTCTCCACATACTGTTCCATCCTGCCTGCTGCAGATAAGGGCGCAACTCCTCTCCAGGGGTGTCCTTTGTACCTCATGCTAAACTCTGGGGTGATAACAGACTTCTCTAAAGGACAACAGACAGGAAACTACCTTTGGAAGGACACTGTGCATGTGTTTTCTTAACTTTTATTGATGTGTGTGTGCACATACCAGGGTCCTTTGCTACTATAAGTGGAATGCCACAAGCTGGGCATGGTGGCATGCACCTTTAATTCCAGTACTCGGGAGGCAGAGGTAGGAGAATCACTGAGTTCAAGGCCAGCCTGAGACTACATAGTGAATTCAGGGTCAGCCTGGGCTAGAGCGAGACCCTACCTTGAAAAGCCAAAAACCAAAAAAATTTAAAAATAAAATAAATAGAATGGAATGCCACAGGCCTGTGCCACTTTTTACACCAGCCTTTCTTTATATGGGTAGTTGGGGAGTTGAACCTGGACCGACACAGAGAAAATGGTGACATCATTTTGAGACAGTTTTTGTCTTTTTGCAAATTTAAGGAGGCATATTTCTTATATACATTTTGCTTCCACCAGGACATAAATGAAATCCTACAATGGTTATCCACATATACCACCACTGTCAGGCTTGAGACAGAATTCCAAAATGCTTAATCTTGTGTACCATATAAGTTCTTGAAAGGTCTCAGGGCCTCCTTCCCTAGTGCTCCCATAGGTCCCTTGGATACCTGACATTTCCTCCAGCCTTCTGTATTCTCATGCGTTCTTCATACTGAGTTGGGTTATGCTCTTTGCTGAGGCTTAAGGCTGCATGTTTGTGAGTCTCCTCATTATATCGACACAGGATGGCCTGGGGAGAGAGATGACAAATCATGAAAGCCAGTGTCTCAAGTCAGCCGCTGAAGGGGAATGTCATGGTTTGATCCAGGTGTCCCCTACAAACAACTGAATGTGTTCTGATGGCAGTTTGGGTTTTACAACCTTTCTGGAGCTGTGTTGTTGGGGGCAGGCTTATGGGGTTTTAAGCCAGCTTCCCCTTGCCAGGGTTTGGCACACCTTCCTGTCATTGCTTGCAGTGCTATGGCAGAGATGATGTCTACCCTCTGTTCATGCCATCGTTTTCCCTGCCAGGATGGAGTCTCCCCTTGAATCCGTAAGCCAAATAAACCCATTCCTCCACAAGCCACTTTTGCTTGGGTTCTTTCTGCATACACAGAGAAAGCTGACTGTAACAGTTTTGGTACCAGGATGAGGGGTCTGTTGCTGCTAGAACCCTTATCTTGTGGCTTGGCCTTTTGGAAGTGATCTGCAGGAGGAATGTGGAGGGATCTGAAATCTTGTCCTAAGAGATGCCTTGCAGTGCTGTGAGTACAGCTTGATGGACCGTTCTGATCAGAGTTGAAAGACCTGAATGAAGTAAGGACTATGGACTGTGAGGTTTGGCTTATGAGGGTGAGAAAGAACTTTGTTAGGATTGTGCCAGAAGCAGTTTGTGTGAGAGGCATGCTGCATTCTGCCCACCTGTGTCCTGGGAACCTGTGCAGGGTTGTTTTACATAAAGATAGACTCGTGTGAGCAGATGTAGATGGCTCAGAAAGAAATGAAATCTTTGGTCCGAAACTGCTGCCCGTTCAGCTGCAATTGTTTGAGATATTACAACCATTGAGATTGGGCCAGCTGGTCTGCACTGAAACAACAGTAAGAATGCTGACTCTTTGAAGGGGCCTGGAAGTTTTGTTCCCCCTGGATTAACAAGTTGGTAGCCCACCTGGTTCTGTGGAGTAGAACAAATGCAAGAGAGGGTCATTGGATTTGCAAGTTTTGTTTTTGAAAAATGGCCATCGGCAATGTGAAGCAGGTGTGTTCGATTGCCTGTGTGGAGGCTGATGGAGCCATGAGGATGAACTGTGGGTTGCAATGGAGACCAATGAATTCCAGGACTATGGATGGCTGCCAAAGTGAGCTGCCAGCACCGCAAGTTTTCCCAGACTGAGTAGCCAAGCTGGAGGGGCAGAATCGAATCTCCAAGAGAGTGATTAGAATTACTGAACTTGGAGTTAAGAGACTGTTAAGAGATGGTGCCCTGCTTTTTTTAAAATCTTGTATGGGTTCATCTGTTTTTGCCATGCCTCATGTTTTGCAGTGTGAATGTCCTGTGCCATTACAGGTTTATTTTTTGGTATTATGTTGAAAGCTGTAGGGACTTTCAGTTGAAACTTTTCAGTTGAAAGCTGTGGGGACTTGAGCTGAATACATTGTATTTACATCATATATGATTATTAGTTTGTGGGAGCCAAGGACGGACTGTCACGATTTGATCCAGGTGTCCCCCACAAACATGTGTTCTGAGTGATCAATCCCCAGCTGATGGCAGTTTGGATATTAGAACCTAGCTAGAGCTGTGTTGTTGGGGTCGGGCTTATGGAGGTTATAAGCCAGCTTCCTCTTGCCATTGTTTGCAGTGCTATGGCAGAGGTGATGTCCACCCTCTGTTCATGCCATCATTTTCCCTACCAGGATGGAGTCTCCCCTCGAGTCCATAAGCCAAATAAACCCATTCCCCTACAAGCCACTTTTGCTTGGGTTCTTTCTGCACAGCAACAGAGAAAACTGACTATAACAGGGAGTCAGCTGCTACTGGCTCACAGAAGTGCCAAGAATTCAGCATCAGACACAACTAGTAGTAAAGTCACAAGACGCAGGTAGGGGGGACACTCCTGGTAAGTTCTAGTGTCTCCTCAGGCACAAGCTTCACTTGATGACAACCATGCACTGTCACATCAGTGACACCAAAGGGAGGTATGTGACTAGTATCAGGGTCAAAGCCACAAGTCTGAGGCTATACAAGCAACTGGGCAAGCATATTGTACCTCCATACACATGGGTATCACCAGGGTTACTGTGCCAGTTTCATAGGATACAGGCCCCGAGGATAATAGTGAGCCTAAAGTCATATACAGAACCAGGATTCAAATTGAGTCTGAGTCCAAAGGAAATTTTTTTGGAGTCATAAGCAAGAGACATATACACAAGAGCTAGTCCACTGGAGGCTCACAAGAACATGAGCTCCCAGAGAAGGGCTGCAGCCCCAGTCACCAGTAACCAGCTGAACAGCATTGGGGTGAGGGTGTGAAGAGGCTGGGCAACTTGTTGACAACTGAAGAAGCACAGAGGCTGGATGGAAAAGTGGCTCTGATATTGAGCTCATTCCCACACCTTCAGCAGACACCACTGCTCTGGAGTTTCTGGGCCAGGTGGGCTTTACCATGTGTTGTTCTAACCATAGTCTCCCAATTTCTCTGCAACTACAATGATGTGGAGGTAGGTATTAACCCTTTCGTTTAATACCGTCTTGTCACAGCCACGAACATGTAGGCACCTAGATCTCATTCCAAACCACCCAGAAAACCACCAGCTCTGCTGCTGTCCCCTTCTCAGGGTCACATTGTAGCCATGAGCACTTGAACCTTATTCCGCCAGGACTTCTAAGATCTTCTCCTTAAGACATGCTGTCACCTAAGCAGGTGGCTCAGTCACATACCCGACTATCTCCAAGGTTGGCGATATACAGGATGTTGTCCACAGCCAGGACACATGTGGCAGTGGACCCGTCCTTCCAGGCAGGTTTCCTGAGGAAACACATCAGAAATACAGTCACCACCACTGGTGAGTACCTAGAGACTAACTCCCAGAGCTGAGCGGAAAGTCTCTTCAACATGAACTATGTGTTCCATACTCACTGCATGATTTGAGTATGGGTGTGTCTCAAATGTCAGGTTTTAACAGCTTGGCCCCCAAGCCTTAACTAGGGAGGTTGGTTCTCTGAAGGTCTTAGGTCACATGGGGTTCCCTCAGTGGCTGCAGGATCTCATTTGTAGGCAGGCCTACAATGTGAAGGGACTCTAGCCCATTTTCCTCCTCCCTGTTTTCTGGTTGGAGACATGAGTACTCCTGTCATGATGTGTGTGGTAGTTTAAATAGAAGTTCCCCAATAGAATCAAAAGTTTATTAAAGCTTGTGAATTGTCTCCAGCCTTCTGGCTGGAGGTGGTGTCACTTTGGCCTGGCCTCCTGGGGTTTGGCCCTAAGGTATTTCTTAAGTTAGATGTAAAATTCCAGCGATACATATGCAAAGAGCAGTCTGAGCTCAAGTCTGGCAGTCCTGCTGTTTGTGAATTACAGTGTGCTTGCTTGTTTTGGAGGTGCTGGGCCTGTCTCTCTGCTTGGATCTATGAAAAAGGGCCAGCCTTTTCCTTCATTTTTGGAACTTGCCCTTGATCTGTTATTTCAATAAATATTTTCCTCCCCAAATTGTGCCTGGTTTGGAGATTCATCCTAGACACGTGTGGCTGACTATGACAATGTGCCTCTCTGGTCAGAGGCCCAAACTAATAAAAGCTGCCCTAAATTAGACTTGAAGTCCAGAACCATGAGCTACAGCAAAGCTCTCTATACTTCTTAAGTAACCTAGGCCAGGCATTCATTAGAGTGATGCAGAGCTAACACACTTCCTTTGGTTTTAAGAGCTTACTTTGTACTCTTGAGACAGGGAGAATTAGTGCTTAACTGCATCCAAAGACCATGCAGAAAAGCACCATGTATCTATGGGCCTATGTGGAGTTATACTCACTGGCTGGAAGCCTGTTTGAGGAACTCTTCATCTGTGTGCTTGAACGTATCCAAAAGGCATCTCTTCACGGTTTTCTCTACACTGCTCACATCCCCTGTTAGAAGGACCAAAGAACATAACTGCTCAAGGAGATAAGACCTACCCCAATGCGGCTCTAGTTCTGATTTCTAAACACGACCAGGAGTGATCTCTGTTCCTCACCTTAAAGTGCCATGTGAGTTTGCTTCTACTGGCCTCCCTGGTGTGCAAGCACACAAGGCCACACAGCATGCCGTCAGACCCTGCCTGTCTTGTCAGCCCTTTCAATGTCAATCAGTGTCTCTCTCTCTTTTTGATTCTTGAGACAGCATTTCATGTAGTTCAGGCTGGCCTTGAACTCACTGCAGCCAAGGATGACTTAACTTCTGATCCTCCTGCCTCCACACCTTGAGTACTATTGAATCTGATTTATGAAGTGCTAGGAAACAAACCCAGAGCATTGCATGTGTAAGCCCAACTGAGCCCTATCCCCATCAAGGACTCTTTGCCAAAGCAAAACAACGATTCTAACTACCTCAGCCACCCAAGAGCAAAGCCAAACTGAAGGTTAACTCAGCTCTCAGTCTCACCTTTAGGAAACTTCCTGATTAAGTTTTGATGCAAATTCTGTGCAGCAAACTTCGAGGCTCGAATTCCTCCATGTCCATCAAAGACAGCGAAGTATGAAACCCGAGTGCTGGAAGTGATTGAGACCAGTGAACTCAGTCCCCATCAGTAAAGCTTTGTAGTTTTGCCAATACAAGGTCTTGCAATCTAACAATTTAGCCCAGCCTGGCCTCTAACTACGTAGATCCTCTTGCCTCAGTCTCTGAGGACTGGGATTACAGACAGGCACTCTCACGTCACACCTGACCACATGCACTAAAGCTCTAAGTCTCATCTCAAACAGAGGTAGTCACGCTGACTCAGACGGGGAAAACAGGTGGTAACATTTAGGAAACAAAACTTCAGAAATTTTCATGGGGCATTTTAACCTGAAATCCCACATTTGACCCGGATATGGTGACTCAGGAAGTTGGCAGGAGAATCGCTGTAAGTTTGAGGCCAGCTTGGACTACACAGTGAGTTCCAGAACAGCCTGGACTAGAGTGTAATACAAAATCACACTCACTTCAAATTAATTAAGATGTATTCTCATATTTTTCAGATAATAAAATTAAAATCCAGAATTCTTATCCTATTTTAAATCAGACTTAATTTTAAATACAGCAAGCAGTTGGGCTGGGGTGATGGCTCAGCAGCTAAAGGCACTTGCTTGCAAAACCTACTGGTCCAGGTTCAGTTCCTAAGCACTCACATAAAGTTCATTTGTAGTAGCAAGAGACTCTGGCATACACCCCCACACACACAAACAAATAAATTTGTTTTTAAGACTGTAAAAACAAGAGCTGAGGGCTGGAGAGATGGCTCAGTGGTTAAGGCACTTGCCTCCAGTGCCTAAGGCCCCCGGTTCAAATCCCCAGGACCCACATAGGCCAGACCCACAAGGTGGTGGCTCTGGTGCGCTCTCTCTCTCTCTCTCTCTCTCTCTCTCTCTCTCTATCTATCTATCTATCTATCTATCTCTATCTCTCTGCTTGAAAATGAATAAATAAAATATTAAAAAAAAACAAGAGCTGAGAAAAAGTTAAGAATTGGTACTCAAATAATGATCAGTATCTAATTTTAACACCTATGGTTATATCTTATTATTCTTGCCTTCCTTTCAACTGTTGCCAGAAAACCCACATACATGGAAGGAAAGGTGTTAAAAACGACTTCAGAAAGAAAAATGTCTGTGAGGAATGACACCCTACAAAATGGCTTTTCGTCCAACTTCTGGGAACTGTTTGTAATGTAAGACATCGTAGCATGAGAAAACAAGTCCCATCTGGTATTTTCTGGAGTGGCCATGCTGGCTGCTTCCCCAAGGCCTTTCTTGGTCATGAATGTTTCTCACCTTTGTCACGATCACCAACTCATCTCCATGACCAGCCAGATAAAAACTGTTAGCACACTGTACACTAATGACCAAGTAGTGTCAGTTAATGTGCATAGTGTGTACTTACATAACTCTGGACTGTGCAAGCCACAAATGCAATACATATCATTAGGTGAGTATTTGGTATGTAGTAGTATGTATGGAACAGAATGTAGGTGCCAGCCATGTAATACGCTACTGTCTGGCTGCCTCTTCAGTGTGGGGAGCTGGCCAGACTTCATTGCAGCACGACTGCCCAGGAAGTACTGCTCTTTCTGGGCTCTGAGTATCTGCTGCTTCTCCCAGTGCCTTCACGTTTGCTGGCTTTGTTTGCTTTTTGTTTTGAAGAGAGGAGCTCACTGCACAGCCTTAGGCCGGCCCAGAACTCAGGATGCTCCTGTCTCCGAGTGCTGGATTACAAGCCCATGCCCAGCTTCCCTTCAGAGTCCTCAGTGGCTGTCCTAGCACTCCTCTGCCAGAGCTGCTTGGTTATTCAGTCTGCCGACATTTCAGGCTGAGCAATTCTTTTTTGAAGGCTGACCCATGCTTGGAAGATATTTAGCAACATCCTGGTGTCTGCCCACCAGATGCCCATGGTAACTCCCCTCCCTACTATGACAACAATGTCACCAGACACTGACAAATGTACCTTGGGAGACACAAAACTCCAGCTGGAAATCACTGTGCCAAAATCAAGCAACTCAAAACACACCAGTCTTTCTAGTAAAGACCGTCAGAGTCCAAAACTCCATCAGAACAGAGAACACTCACATAAGGGACGATGGGGGACTGCATTCCTCGGTGATGTCATTCAAGATGACATGGGCGTCCTGCATCTCCTCCCTCTCACCCTTCCGCTCTGCCACGAAGCCTTTCAGACCAAAAATCACCGAAGAGGCTAAGGAAAGAGAACAAAGAGCCAATACAAAACTGTGCCCTGTCCTGCGGAGCCCTAGCCCCAGAGCAAATGAGAGGAACTACAGCTGCTTTACTCAGCAAAGCCCTAATGGTGCAAATAAGCGATACCCTCTAGGCATCTCCCAGCTGCAAATGTGGCCAGTCAGGCTCTGCTGCCAGCTGGGCTCTGAGAGGCAGAGCTGGGGCAGACATGCGTGGCTGGCCAATGAGCACAGAACTCTGCCTAAGGAGGCAGTGTCAGAGAGAGGCTGCTGTGAAGAGGTGAGACTCATCAGGGGAAGAGAGCAAATCATCTTGTGACAATTTAATGAGGACAGAAAAACTCCACTTCTGAGACATCTAGGTCAGTAGTTTGTCCCAAATGCCAGTAGAGTCCCTGAAAACAGGATTTCCATGCTTCAGGCATAATGAATGTTAACATAGCTGCTTTTACTCCAACTGTAAAAGCAAAGCAGTGAACCAGGGAGAGTGGTTAAAGGCTAGTCTAGGTCAGATCACAGAGAGTAGTTACAGTTAAAGGCTAGTTTAAAGGCTTTATTCTCATCTGCTGACACCTGAGCCATATAAACAGCTCAACCAGCGCTTTTGAAAAAGCTGTCCCTTTAGGGAGTTACAGGCTAAACTGGTGACCATGTCTTCTAGGCAGAGCTGTGACAGGGTCTATTCAAACACTTCCACATGGATTCATCCCTGCAGCCTTCACTGAGGCGATAGTAGCATAGGAATGAAAGCCCACAGCTACTTTTCAGGCAGAGCTAATTAACAGTTTTAGAACAGACTGGGAGTCTGAAGGACAGGGTGGTCCATACAGCAGCCATTTACTCTCTGTGGAAGGCTAAGTTAAACTGCCTGTGCTCCTCAATCCTTGAACAAATGGAGATTCCTGTCCGACCTAAGGTAGGGTCAGACAAGCACATGAAAAGTCAAAGGCGATAAAGCAAATAAATCATTTGCAAAAAAGGGAGCCATGCCTATGTCTTGCATCCAGACACAAATGGGAGAATTAGTCAGAAAGCATTTTTGCTCTGGGTTGCTCTAAAATATAAATAAAATCTAGTACATTTGTTTTCAAAGTGTCTGAAAACCTTTACAAACTTTCTTTTCCACAAGCTCTTCACTGCCATTCTTTTCTTCCTCGCAGGTTTTCCTCTTGGCTCCTTTCCCTTCATTCTTTACCACCTGGGAAATTGATGCGGCACGAGACCCTGAAATGAAGTACAAGTCAGGCAGGAACACAGCTGCAGGCTGCCAGAAAGTCACCAGCACGGGCTCCATCGAGCCAGCCCTAGAGACACTGCATTTTCAGGCAAGGGCCAGCACGCTCCAACTAGAGGAGGTGGGAATGGACCCACCATAATGGGAAAACACAGTGCAACATTCAGACCCTGAAATATCTTTGTCCAAAATACTTCTCAGTGAAGAACTTCACATACAAACTTTTAAAAAACAGTAACACATTCATGATATTAGAGACACAGATCTTTACTGATAACCAGAGAAGTTTATAGAATCTGTAAACAAGCTTAGGCTCAAAATGAGCTCAAGGCAGGCTCTGGAGCCATTCTTACTGGCAGAGGGATGAAGCTGTACTCAAAGCCACATCTAATGGCCCCAGCAACACAATGCAAAGTGAGCTTCAGAGCTGTGTCCATAAGGCAAGTTACTTAATCTTCCAGGCTCAGTTTCTTCATCTTAACATGGTGAAGACATTGTCACTTCTGGGGGCTGTTTGAATGCTGATGGGAAATGAACTATAAACTATGTTTGTGCTCCTGTCATATCAGATGTACAAAAATGGCAGCTACTGTCCCTCTAAGTGGCTCTACAGTCTCTGCATTTAAGTGTGCCAGCATGCCATTCACTCAACCTACTCTCTTCTGGAAAGAAGAAAACATCCCCATTCTAAGATCCAATTACATGCATACATGGGCAGACTTCTGTAGTAATATCACAAAACACACGCCAGCCTTACATAATAAACAAATGAGTGAGAAAATGTCATGGATGTTTTCAAGAGAATCTCCCCAGTGTCTCTCACCAGCGCCGTGGTGTACACTTCTGGGGTTTGTTTTCTCAATGTGTTTATCAGTTATACTCTTTTCCTTTGAATTTCAAAACAAACTTTACAGCTTTGTCACTGACTTCTAAGCAAATTACAGAACATGGCCAGTATAAAACAGATTTTTTTTCCTTTGGTTTTTCAAGGTAGGGTCTCGCTCTAGTCCAGGCTGATCTGGAATTCACTATGTAGTCTCAGGGTGGCCTTGAACTCACAGCAATCCTCCTACCTCTGCCTCCCGAGTGCTGGGATTAAAGGTGTGTACCACCACGCCCGGCTAAAACAGATTATTTACTAGGACTAGTACATGGTCAAGTTTCATAAAGGTTCTCTTTGGAGACATTCTATGCTGAATGTCTTCAAGAGAGTAAAAATGCAGAATACAAGATTTTATATATATCCAAAGGGAGAAAAAAAAATGAGCTTAACAGAGGTAAAGCTTCTAGATCTTTTGGCCAATATAACTAAGAGTATTATCATGACTGGGAAGGATTTACAAGCTAAATGGTGTAAGTCTATATTGCTAAAAACTTGAGGAATCTTATGTAACTATAAATGCTTTTAAAAAATAATCTCCCTAATTTCATGGTAATTAAGTACAAAAACAAAGACCCATTTAGAAAAGTAGAAAGTATCCTACTTGATGAAAAAAGGGAAGTTTTAAGCAGAAGGACAAGTGCACATAAAGCAGGCATTGCTAGCACCCTCCCTGTTCTTGCTACTCTGGGGCCAACAACAGAATGGAATGGGCTCTGCTCTTCCCTGCCTAACAGACACAACAAAGAAGACTACTGTCCAGGGCAGAGTCAGTGCTTCATAATCTGAGTCTGTCAGGACCACAAGGCAAGTCACAGTAATAGATGAAAAAAAAGAAATTAAAGGTTAATATAAAAAATCAGAATAGTGAATTACTGAATTGTATTATTTTGTCTTACTGCTGAGCCATGCTCTCAGCCCTGGCTTTTTTATTTTCCCCCAATTTAATATTTTATTTATTTGTAAGCAGATACAGAGAGAGAGGGGGGGAGGGAGAGAGGGAGAAAGAGAGGGAGAGAGGGAGGGAGGGAGGGAGGGAGGGAGAGAGGAGAGAGAGAGAGAGAGAGAGAGAGAGAGAGAGAGAGAGAGAGAGAGAGAGACAGAGAATGGGCAACAAGGCCTCTAGGCACTGTAAATGAAATGTAGATACACATGTCACTTTCTGCATCTGGCTTATGTGGGTCCTGGGGAATGGAACCCAGGTGCTTAGATTCTAGAGGCGACAGCCTTAACCGTTGAGCCATCTCTCCAGCCCAGGCTCTTAATTCTTAAAAGCCAATTCTGGCAGATGAACCCAAAGAAGTTAAGGATAAGTAATAACAAAATAGTGATGTCATATGAAGTATCTAATCTTTCTGCTTCCACCTGATGGTGCTAGTTCAATGTGAGTAAAAACCTTATGCTGTACTGTAATTTAATGAAAATCCTATTAAAACCTAAGAGCAAAGTATGAACGATTTCGTCACCACCTTGGAATTTGGTTCCCTACCACCTACCTGAATCACCACTGCCAGCAGGTGGGAGATCATCAAAAAGCAAAGGTCCCCCAGATCCTGAAACACAGAAGAAACACACTTAGTGAGCCTGCAAGGAACAGCCAGGCCTACGTTCAGAATCCATCCCACCAGGACACCTACAAGGTTACTGAGACAAACTCAAAGCTCTGGCGTCAATCCAGTTGAACTCATACTGCAGAGACTAGCATCCTGAACCTATTTCAAGTTCAATGACTTAATGAAGTAAAAATAAAAACTCTTGTCTTATAAAGTTGAATTTATGTCGGCTAGTAAAGTACTGCAATGAACCAGAGAAAACGGCTCCACATGTTGGGCAGTGCTTCTCAGAGCTAGCCACTAACAGGTCTTCCTGCCTTACCTGAGGCCAGGGGTGCAAAACTTAAGACAGCCAACACCTAAACCATCTGTGTGTTGAAACGGGGGAAAGGGAAAAAGATTGAGACAACTACAATCCCAGGATGAGTAGAGACGTTGACACACACCTGGGAGAGCCTGCAGACTGTACCTGAGTCAGCACTGCTGGCCGGGGGCAGGTCCTCAAAGAGCAGCGCTCCCTTCTGAGCCTCTTGACCTAAAACACAGAGAGCTTGCTTAGATTAAGTGCAGAAGGTCACGTGGGATCCCTGCTCTGAGATACTTGCTGTTAGATTCAAACTTTCTCCTCTCCTCCTGGGTCTTTGTCTCCAGGAGTTACAGACAACAGAGCAGGAGGGCAGGATGCCCAGGAGGCCTCAGAATCTGAGAATGGGATAGAACCCATACTAAGAATGTACCACTAACCCCCCCCATCTGTCCTTAAAACCTCAATCCTTGAATGAAAAACACTGATTTCTGATGATGAAAACAATACTTTGCATCTCAGGAGAGACCTGATAAACAAGGAACCTTCAAAGACTTATGGTTTTTAAGTCCCAGTTGGACGACATGCTGAAATGAAGAGATGTTTTAACTTGGTGTGACCAGCAGTGAGACACCCAACAACGATGGAGAAATTGCGGAGTTTTGGCTAGCTGTAGATGTATGGAAAATGCCAGGCAATGTTTCTTTTTCATTGAAAAATGTAAAGATTTAAACTCCAAAAGAATGTCTTAAATTTCATCATCTCATTATCCCTTCCCAAATAAAATTTACTCTCCAGCTTTTCTCTAAAATTTTATTTAAGTTATTAAATATACAACTGACACAGGGGAGTCTGGGGAAACAGGGCTAAGGAGAGGGGAGCAGCCCCCTCTACTTTTGGTCTCACTTTCCAGGCTCATTACCTAATGTCAACTGCATTCCAGAAGTATTACATTCCCCTCTTTATCAAGAAGGTTCTGGTTCTACTTGCCGCCATCTATTACATTCACTCTGTAGACTCTAGTGCCTTAATGGCCATCTTGGTTATCAGATCAACTGTTACAGTAGTACATTGTCTGCGTCTTATTTTACTTAAGAATGCTCCCAAAGCACAAACTTATTGCAGTCTATTGTTTTATTTTATCGTCAGTTATTGCTAATCCCTTATTATGCCCGAGTTATAAATTCATCTCTACCACATGTGCATATATGTTTGAAATATCTACAGGGGTTCTTGGAATGTATGCCCTGGGATTGAGGGGGGTTTACTATATAGCATGTTTACTGCCTACAAAGGTTTACACGCACACCAAATACAGAGGCTTGCTTCTTAGAGATAAAGTGGAAAAACAGCCTCATTAAAAAACCAAATAACTGGGCATGGGGATGCACGCCTTTACTCCCAGTACTTGGGATGCATAGGTAGGAGGATCATTATGAGTTCAAGGCCAATCTGAGACTACATAGTGAATTCCAGGTCAGCCTGGACTAGAATGAGACCCTATCTTGAAAAAAAAAAATTTGCTTAAAGCTATAAATAGGTATTGCTCAAGAATTTCATCCTGTTCTGTCTCCACACAGAAAGTAGGCACTGATTCTCCTCCTTTGTTTCTGTATTTTTGATTTTTCAATTTTTTTCAAAGTAGGTCTCACTGTAGCCCAGCCAGTCTCTAACTCACATCCTCCTCTTACCTCTGCCTCCTGAGTGCTGGGATTAAAGGCATGTCTACCACACCTGGCTCCAGACTCCTCTTTTAAAAACAGAAGTTAAATTGAGTGTGGTGGTGCCCCAGCCCTTGGGAGGCAGGGGTAGGAGGAGCACGTCGGTTCAAGGCCAGCCTGGACTATAGAGTGAATTTCGGTTCAGTATGGGCTAGAGTGAGACCCAACCTTGAAAAAACTAAAAAACAAAACAAAACAAAAAGTTAAATTAAAATTTATAAACTGAAGAATATCTAATAACTAAAAATATTAGAAATCCGTAAATTAACAGAAAGTAACTCTTGCTTTATACCCACATTGCAAATCAGATACCCAAACCCAAATTGCTTTATGCCCATATTGCAAATGTACTCGAACCTTCAGGATGACCCTGCACAAACTGAGGCATTGCAAATGCTTTCATTTTTCCAAGTGACATCCAGCTATATGGAAAATGGACAGCAAAGGTGTCCCTTGGGATTTATAAAGGCCCGGCTCTGGGTATCTCTCTTAAATACCCAAATCCAAGGATGCTCAAATCTTATCTAAATGTTATCGTACTAAAATATAGCCTGCAAATACCCCCCTATACACTGTCAAGTATCTCTAGAACACCTGTACTAGTTAGTATGCTACAAACACTATGTTAAACGGGTGTTATATACTTAAAAGAATAACCAGAAACAGAAGTCTACATATTTTAACAAAGTGTTTTTGCTTGTGTATGCATGCTTGTATGCTTATGAACACGTGGGTGAGTATGGGCGGGTGCATGTCATATGGAGGCTGATGTCCTCCTCAGCGGCTCTCCACCTTCACATTTGAGACAATTAGACTAGCCTAGCCAGTAAGCCCCAGGGATTCTGTGTCTCCACCTCTCCAGTACTGGGATTATAAAACAGCCACTGCGTCTAGTACTTACATGAGCGCTGGGGATCTGAATTCAGGTCAAGCACTTTACCCACTGTGCCATCTCCCTCAGCCCTCCACCCCCCACCCCCCATGGAATTATGAATCTTTTCTTATGTGGAGACCAGGGATCTGAACTCAGGGACCCATGCTTGCAAATGCTTTATCCACTGAGCGATATTCCCAGCTTCCATTTTAACATTTATGGAGATTTTTCTTGCTCATACCTTAAGTAGTAGTTTGTTTTCTTTTTTTGAACTCATGGGTATGTGTGCACCTGTGTGTGCACGTGGAGGTCAGGTGTCAGGCTGTTCACCTCCTCTGAAACAGGCTCTCACTGGTCTGGAGCTCACCAACTAGGCCAGACTGGCTAGCCAGCACCCCTGCGGTCTCAGGCTCCCCACTGCAGGGATTACAGAAGCACACCACCATGCCTGACGTTTTATGTGGGTTTCAGGGATCAAGTTCACGTCCACATGCTTCGAGGCAAGCACTTTACCCACTGAGTTATCAACCTAGCTATGTTTTCTTTTAATATTTATTGTATTCGTTATGCTTGCATCTGCAATATTTTTGTTTATAGACTTTTCCTTGAAGCAGAGTCCAATCTGGCCCAGGCTGGCCTTGAACTTGTTATGTAGTCAAGGCTAGCCTTCAACTCCTGAGTCTCCAGTCTCTACCTCCCAAGTGCTGGGATTACAGATTATAGGCATGTGAAACCACACTTAGCTTGCAATATTTTTAAAATAAATAATTGAAAAATTTTTCAGGGCTGGAAAGCTTAGTGTTAAGGCATTTCCCTGCAAAACAGAAGGACCAGAGTTTGATTCCCCAGTACCCACATAAAGCCAGATACACAAGGTGGTGCATGCATCTGGAGTTCATTTACCCTGGCATGCACCTCTTTCTCACTCTCTCAAATAAATAAATAAAATATTTAAATTTTTTTTCATTTATTAGCAAGCAGAGACCGAAGAGACAGGTAGAGAGAGAGAGAGAATCAATGAATATGGGTGTGCTGGGGCCTTTTGCCACTGCAAATGAACTCCAGATGCATGCACCTCTGCACATCTGGCTTTACATGGGTACTGGGGAATCCAACCAGGGTTGCTAGACTTTGCAGGCAAGCGCTTTAACCACTGAGCTATCTTTCCAGCCCCAAATAAATATTTTTAAGACAACCTATCTAATAGTCCATGGCAACCAACCATCAATTTAATTTTAGGGGCTGGGGCTTGAACTCAGGACCTCTCATGCTAAAATACATGATCTATCACTAAGCAACACCTGACCATCAGGGTTTGTTTTTTTTTTTGTATTAGATTATAAAGTCAAGTATGATACACTGATTAATGTTCACTCCTGGAAATAAGTACTCTACCAGTGAATTTATCCCTACCTGATTGAGTAAAACCATCAATTTTAAACATACTGGTATCATAATAAAAAATGTGTAACACCCTATAAAACTGAAGCCCAGCTATTCCTAAAGCAACCCCAAATCAGCATTTTTTTAGTATAACAGAAAAGTTTCATCTGTCTGATGTAAATAAATGTAATTCTTTTAAAAAAATATTTTGGGGCTGGAGAGATGATGGCTCAGCAGTTAAGGCCCTTGCCTGCAAAGCCTAATTACCTGGGTTCAATTCCCTAGTACCCATGTAAAGCTAGAAGCGCAAAGTCCCACATGCATCTGGAGTTCCATTTGCAGTGGCTGGAGGCCCTGGTGTGCTCATTCTCTGTCTCTCCTCTCTCTGCTTGCAAATAAATAAATTTTAAAAATGTTTTTTTTTTTTTTGAGAGAAGTATGTGAGTATAGGCCTTAAGGACCTCCTCCTGCAGGAAAAAAAAAACCCACAAATGCACATGCCATTATGTGTATCTGGTTTTACATGGGTCCTGGGGAATCCAACCAGGGCCGTCAGGCTTTGCAAACAAGCAGGCACCCTTTAACCACTGAGCCATCTCCCCAGCCCTAAACACAATTCTTTTGGGCCAAAAAAAAAAACCTTTTTAAAAAAATTTGATTTACTCAGCAATTTAGATCTATTAAGCGCTGGCCTACTACTATCTGAAAACATTTAATGCATTCTTTCTATATTCTAAGACTGTAGGTAAGACTGTTAGATGTCGTGGAACCCCCGCCCCCCCCCCGTGGCCTCCCGCGCTGCCCTATTCCTCGCTCGCTGTGGCTTTTAGCTGGACGCCAAGCTAACTCTGGATACGGAGTATGTCATTCTAGAACTTAACTCTTTGTTTCCCGTCGTCTAATTCAGAAAGGAGGTCTTCCTGGTTCTACAGCTATTTTTAAAACCCCAGCGTGAGGGCTGAGGACTGAGCAGCAGTGTAAGGCACTGGGGGGCTCGGGGTTCGGGTCCCCAGGACCTACAAAGGGCCAGGTGCGCCAAAGGCGCGGGGCCCGGAGCTCATCTGCGTCTCTGATAAAGAAACGCACCGAGTGAGGGAGTGTCCGCACCCTCCGGCAAGCAGGACGGTCCTCCGTGCACTCGGCCCGCCGGGCGCGGGGAACCGGGCGGGGCCGCCACCGGAGGCGGAGGAGGGCGCCGCGGATCGGCGCGCGGGGCGGAGCGGCGCCCCGGGCCCGGGATGACGGGCGCGGCTCCCGCCGCCCACGGGAGCGCCGGCCCGGCCCCCCGCCCGCCCGCCATGCGGCCGCACAGCCGCCGGGACCCGAGCCAGCGAGCCTCGCGCGGGGCCACGCGGGCGCCCGGCCTTCGGACGCGGGTGCCGGAGCGCCGCCGTCCCCGGGCCGCAGGGCGCCGAGGCCCGTCCTGCCTGCGCGGCTAAGATGGCGGAGGCCGGGCGGACGGGAGCGGGCCCCGTGCAGCCCCGCGCCTCGGGCCGCCGCCCCCTTCACCGCGCAGCTTACCGGCAGGCGGGCGCGGCGCGCGCTCGGGCTCCGGAAGGTCCCCGAACAGGTCCATGGTGGACGCGCGGCCCGGCGGCTCCGCTCGGCACTGGGGCGGCGGCGGCGGCGGCGCCGTCACTCACGGCCGGGAGCCACCAATCCGCGCGCGGCGCGACCGCCACCCCAGAGTGCCTCGCGCGGGGGCGGGGCGGACTGCGCGTGCGCACATCCCCTTGCGCGGGGCGGGGCGTGCGTACGTCCCCTCGCGGGGACGGGGCGGGCCACGCATGCGCACAGCCTCCCGCGCGGAGAGGGGGGCGGGTCAGCTGCGGCGCCGCGGACGTTCTCTGGGCCTGCACGCCCCTGGCGGTCGCGGAGGACCTCCTCCATCCTCACGAAGAGCCCGTGAGTGGCGGCCCGCCCCAGCCCAGGGTCGGACGGGATGGAGGTGCCCACCGAGAGGATGCCGGGGTGCAGCGGAAGCACAGATCCGTCTCAGCCAGCAGCACTGCAGACGGCCCCTCGTCTAGCCTCCTTGCCCCGTTCCCCGTCCTGACGTCCAGCCCAGAGCGAGCCTCGCCTCCTTGAGCGGACCCCCAAGTCAGCTAGCACACCCAAACCCAAGCCTCTGCCGGCACCCCGTTACTGGGCCTACAGTGCAGTGCGACCCCAAGTAAGCTCGGCTCAGATGCGCACGTGGACCTGGCGTCATCCCATTCCGGGGAGGACCTGATGCCCGGGAGGACCCGATGGGGGGGGGGGCGAGGACCCGATGCCGGGAAAGACCCGGCAGGCCTCTGGCCCACCTGGCTTCCAGCTGTCACCTGCAGCACACCCCTTCCGCAGCAGGATTCTGGGAACACTGCCTCCCGTTTGCCAGGTTCTCCTCACCCCACCCAGTTTAGTATCACCCCGTTTTCTCCCTGACTTCCCGTTTGTGTTAAGTCATCATCTCACATGAACCCCAGAAACGTTTTTCACTACCTCACTCTCCAGGTTTTACTCCTGATTGCCGCGTCTTGTCTAAGGGTTCAACTTCTGGCTTTTTTTGAAATGAATTTTTTTTTTAGACAAGGTCATTTTATGTGAACAACTTTCCTCCCATCAGCTGCTCTGGGTCAGGTGCTTTATCCCAGCAACAAGAAGTCACCTGCAACAGGTGGGTTGCCCATTCTCCAGTAAATTACCTCCTACCCCTGCTTATGCAAGGAGCCCTGATTTAAAGTTAGTGGGTCACAAAAACAGGACAAGCAGATACCCAAAAGTGGCACATGCGTCTGGAGTTCATTTGCAGCAGCCAGGGGCCCTAGTGTGCCTCTCCTTATCACTCATCTGTGTATCTCCTTCCTACTGTCCATCAGTGAACCCCAGGGATTCTCTGGTCTCCGTACCCCTACTTCCGTGGACTGGGGTTACAGACCTGTGTGGACACACCCGGCTTTTTATGTGGACTCCAGATAGTCAAATTTGGAGGTCTTTGGACTGAGAGACATGCTTGCTTAAGTGGCAAGTACGCTTAACCGCTGAGCCATTTTTCAGCCCCTCTTTTTCATTTTTAAATTTTTTTCAGGAGGCGGGTATGGTGGTGCATGCCTTTGATCCCAGCACTCGGGAGGAAGAGATAGGAGGTTCACTGTGAGTTCAAGGCCAGCCTGAAACTACATAGTGAATCCAGATCACCCTGGCTAGAGTGAGACCCTACCCCAATAAAAAAAAAAATTTTAATCAAGATGGCCGTTTCTGTATCTGTCAGTGCAGTTAGCGGGCTGTGGTTCCAAGGACGCTGTGGGTCTGCGGCTGTGAGGGAGTCAAAGCGTGCATCAACTCCCTGTTCATCTGCGGAGCTGGGTGGGCAGAACCTTGGAACAGTGGTGAGCCTACGAGAGAAAGGACTCTCAGTATGCAGCGGGCAGATCGTTTATTGTATGTGGGAAGGTCATATATAGAGAGAAGCCAGGAAAAATCAGAGGCAGGGGCATCAGCAAGGGGTTGGTAGGGACAGCGTGGTCTGTGGATTTCTCATGAGTGGATAGGCAGGGGCCAGTAACCTATGAATGCCTAGTTCGCATAGATAAGTTGAGGTGCTTTCTCAGCCCTGAGTGGCGGGAAGTAGGTGATCCTGAGTTTGATGGTGGCAGCTGTGGAGGAACTGTCACCTTGTTGGGCATTAATTATTGGCTCTGCTACTGAGGGCACGGAGAATAGAGGGTTAAAGGTGTATGAGGAGGTGAAACCCTGGTGATCCGGTAGGCGTTTCCCAGCTCCACCTACCCTAACTCCCACCCCCATGGGCTGGCCATTGAAACCAGCATTCCCCATCTCAGCAGGACTGGCATTGAGCAAAACTTCCTTGTACCCATCCCCACTGACCAGACCGTGGCTAGCATCACATATTTCCTGCCACTCATGAGGTGTTCCACCCCCATCAACCAATCACCTTGTCCCTTCCCCATTTCCCACCCCGACCCCCTTTTTCCCTATATAGTGTAGGTCCCCCAATTGAATAAAGAACCACGTGGATATACAATACGCATCTGCTCGCCTCTGTCCCACTGGATCCCCCTGTGCCTTCCCCCCAGCTCTGTGGGCCCCAGCCCTGAGACAGCGGACACCCCGGCTCCCGGTTCCCACTGCTTCTCTCTCTCCATTTTTCCTCCTCGATCTGATGGCCCACTGCGCCCTCGCTCTCGGAGGAGAGAACCACATCACCTTATTGAACAGCACAGCTGGGATGAGAACACAGGGCTCCCTGTGGCTTGCCAGGGGGCCTGGAGGTTTAGGATCAAAGGAGGAGGGGGCGAAGTGCCTTCTGGGTCTCTTAAGAAGCACAGAGATAAGTGAGTCAGAGACTTTATGGGGTTTCAGCCTGTCTCAACTTCATTTAACCCTATATCCTCCGTGCCTCTTAGCAGGGTCCCACATGTCAGGTTTGAAAAAATATTTTGTTTACTTATTTGCAAGCAGAGAAGTACACAGAGAGAAAGGCAGAGAGGATGGGCATGCCAGGGCCTCTAGCCGCTGCAAACGAACTCCAGATGCACGCACCACTTTGTGTATCTGGCTTTACCAAGGTACTGGGGAATTGAACTCAGATCGTTAGGCTTTAGAGGTAAGTGCCTTAACCACTGAGTCATCTCTCCAGCCCCTTAAACGTTTTTTAAAACATTTGTTTTCAAGCAGAGAGAGCATGCGAGCTAGAGAATGGGCATGCCAGAACTGCTCCAGCCACTGCAAACAAACTCCGGATGCATGCACCACTTTGCGTATCTGGCTTTATGTGGGTTCTGGGGTATTGAACCTGGGTTGTTAGGCTTTGCAAGCAAGTGCCTTAACCACTGAGCCATCTCCCCAGCCCAAACATTTTTTGAGGCAGGTTCTCTCTCTTTCTAGCCCAGGCTGACCTGGAAATCAACTCTGTGACCTAGACTGGTCTTGAACTCACGGCAGTCCTCCTATCTCAGCCTTTTGAGTGCTGAGATTATAGGCGTGAGCCACCACGTTTAGTCTTTTTGTACACTTTTTTTATTGACAATTTTGTTGTTTGTGTGTGATTTTTGATCACAATCTCCTCCTGTTATCTTCTTTTGTCCCCCTCCTCCATCAACTAAATCCCTCTTCTGCTCTGTGGGTTTTTGTTTTAATTTTGCCTTCCTCCACCATCCATGACAATGCTGCTGGGTCCAATGCTGTGCAGGTCTTGAGCAGGCACCAACGGATGCTGTGAGATCATGAATGTCCAGAAGACCATGTTCCACAACTCTCCTCCCCATGCTCTGACTCTTGCATTCTTTCTGCTCTCTGTTCTGCAATATTCTGAACCTTGGAGCGTGTGATGGAGATGACTCAGCACTGAGCCCTCAACATTTAACTTCAGCCCTTTGATGAGTTTTGAGTCTCCAGTATTCACCACCAACGGCAAAGAGAAGCTTCTCTGACAACGGTGAGAGCAGCACTAATCTGACATACACATGATTAGAGGCATTCTGATGGGCAAAATATACCCTTTCAGCCCAACGGTAGGAGCTTCCCTAACAGGGTCTTTGACCTTCCTAGCCATAGGCTTTGGACTAGTTTTTCAGTCCCAAGCGTGGATTCCTTCAAATCAACTAGAGAGCGGTTGGCTACACCCATAACAGTCGTACCACCACATGCCAGTGGTCACATCTTGCCTTGCTGGCCAGTGTATAGCTTACAAGGCCCACTGGTGGGTAATACTATTGATGACCTTTCCCAGCACTGTGGCAGCCAGCCAGCTCAGATCCATCTTGATTTCTCTGGCTCCTGAGCAAAACTGGTGGAAATGACCGAGTCCCTTAATATTGGCATTAGAACAGGATTAGTTATTTCAGAGCAAGCTAATGACTCCTAAACATGGAGAGAAATGTTAGAAATGAGTGTGAGCAAAGAAACCAAGGTGAGGCCTTTTAACATCAAAAACCAGAGAGCTGGGTGTGTATCACACACCTTCATTCCCAACATGGGAGGCAGAGGTAGGAGGATCCCTGTGAGTGTGAGGCCAGCCTGGGCTAGAGTGATACCATATCTCAAAACAAAAAACAGAAAGGGAGGTTAGAAATGTGTGTTAGTAAAAAACCAAGGAAAGGCCGTCCCTAATGCATTTTAATGACTCTCCATTGGATACTTCCCTGAAATAATACAACAGAATCAATTCTTTTTGTTTGTTTGTTGTTTTGTTTTTCAAGGTAGGGTCTCATTCTAGCCCAGGTTGACCTGGAATTGACTATAGAGTCTCAGGGTGGCCTTGAACTCAGAGCAATCCTCCTACCTCTGCCTCCCAAGTGCGTCACCACGCCTGGTTTAGAATCAAATTCTTTTGCAACCCATAAGAAATTTCTCTCGGCCTGGCGCCCCTCCACAGCTGTCAGTCCTCGCCTTCCTCCGCTCCATGCCCCCCGGCTGCTTAGCTGACAGCCGGGCGCGAGCTCCTCCTTGGGCACCGGGGAGAGTCGTGGACGCCTGGGGGGGCCGAGAGGAACTACACCTCCCATGAAGCACCGCGGCTCCGGTGGGCATCCGGAATGCAGTGGACGCCTGAGGGGGGGCTGAGAGGAACTACATCTCCCAGGAGGCACCGCGGCTCCGGTGGGCATCTTGAGCGCCTTGGACGCCCAGGGGGCCGAGAGGAACTACATCTCCCGGGAGGCACCGCGGCTCCCCTCGGGCGCCATGGGGGCAGGGCTTCTCGGATCGTTTCTTTCTCTAGCGTTTCCGAATGTCACCGAACGTGTCCAAGCGTCTCCGACCGCATTCGGCAGCTGAGGTTCTTCCCTGCGGGTGGAGCTCCGCTCCTGGTTCCCGGCCGCGGTCAGCAGCTGGAGGAGACTAGGGTGGGCGCCCAGTTAGGCCCAGGGGGGTTAGCTTGGATTCATGGTGACCAGGAGGGAGATGGGATTCAGAAGAGGAGGACTGAAGAGATGCAGGAAAAGAAGGAAATCCCGGCTGACTTTAAAGTGTTGTGTGTGTGTGTGTGTTTTCGAAGGAGGGCCTCACTCTAGCCCAGGCTGACCTGGAGCTCACTATGTAATCTCAGGGTGGCCTCGAACTCACGGCGATCCTCTTACCTCTGCCTCCCAAGTGCTGGGACTACAGGTGTGAGCCACCATGCCCAGTTAAGATATTTGTCTCAAGAAGCTACAGTGCGTTTTGGGGGCGAGTCAGTGGTGTTGGCGCTGTGACACGTGTGGTCTTGACACCGTGGAGGACAGGTAGAAGAAGGCTGGAGAGAGGACAGACCAGATAGATGGGGCCCCTGGGGAAGGGCAGCAGGGAGCCCAGGTCAGACCCTTGGGGCGGTGGCCAGTGAGTTAGGACAGTAGTAGGAAATGTGGCTCCGGAGGTTGAAAGAAGTGTCTGGATAGAGGGGGTGGTAGCCCAGGAGAGGCTGAGTAAGCTGAAGGTGCCCGAGGGAGTGGGCTGGGGACCTTGGCAGGGGATGTCAGCGGAGGGGAGGAAGCAGAATCGCAGCGCTGCTTTCGTGGAACTTTGCTTCTGAGCAGAGCAAGGCTAGAAGTTCTCTCTCTCCTCCTCGGTGTGTTCCTTGTGGGTTGAGGAGGAGGAGGGATGTAGTAGACGGAATAACCACTGGGCATGTGTGAGAAGGCAGAGTGCCTGAGAGGTGCAGGTGGAGTAACCCTCCCCCGCAACCTGCAAATGTTACTCTACATGGCAAGAGATTCCCAGGGCTGTGGCTAGTTCCGAGATAGAGCATTGCTCCATACCTACTTCTGGAAAAAGAGAATGCAAACATGATCACAGATTAAGTTAAAGACCTGGAGATTAGGGACATTATCTAGGTGGTCCCCATGCAGTCACAAGTATCCTAAAAAGTAGGTGGCAGGAGACAGATGTCACAGTGCAGGAGGGGTCAAGTTGGTGCATCACGTCACCAGCTCTGAAGATGATGAAAGGGGCCATGAGCCCAGGACTATGGGTGGTCTCTCAAGCAAGAAGAGACGAGGAACTGGATTACTCTCTATAGCTTCCAGAAAGTAACAGCTTGGCCTGCCAACAGCTTGCTTTGAGCCCAGTGAATCCTGCCTCTTTTATCGTTTTGTTGTTGGGACAAAACATCTGACAGGAACAGAAGCGTTTATTTTAGTTGGAGGTTTTGAAAGAAAGTTTCATCGTGTCAGGGAAAGTATCGAAGGCAGCCAGGAGTCAAATCTCCACAGCAGCAGACGGAAGTCGCCTATCTAATGGGCTTGGAGCTGGGCTGTATTATTCCACCTCCAGCCCCAGCAATCCACCTCCCCCAGCAAGGCTTCACTTCCCAAAGTCCCAACGACTTCTCCATATTTGCTACCAGCTGGGGACCAAGTATTCAAAGCACATTGGCCTCTGGGGAACATTTCATTTAATACCACTAATAGACTGCAGGTAATAAAGGTGTCTTTTAAGTGACAAGTTCAGTTTGTATTTTTGTGGCTTCCATAGGAAGTATGAAGGGTCAAGGATTTGGGGTAAGTGACAAGCCTACAGGAAGGCCTGAAATTGAGCCTAGGGAGTCTGTAGAGAGAGGAGGCAGGGAAATGGTGTGGCCTCAACTATACCCTAGGTAAGAGCACCTCTCACCCAAGGCTGACAGTGGTCACTGCCCTAAAAGCCATTTTCATCGCCAAGAAAGAGGCTGACCTGAGAGTTAGCGAAAGGCTAGCTCTGTGTTGGAGGGGCCTGGAGCTGGAGTTTGGAATCAGTGGCTCCTGCCCAATAGTGCCTTTACTCCAGGCCAGCCTCCTGCATCTCACAAAGGGAGCAAGGGCTCCTCTTGACCATGTTCCTAGGCCCATGGCAGGATGTGGTGAGCAGAGGTGATGGCCTAATCTTCCCTTTGGCCTCTGTGCACTGCTAGGAGGCACACAAGAGGGCTCCCAGAAGGGCCCATTACCTCTGTCCCTATAGACACCTCGGGTCTAGGTTGATGAAAATGACCCAGCAATAACATCTCTGCTCCTTCAGCCCTTGTTGCCCTGCCCGCCCCTGCAGCTAGGTCCTTCCTGCTAAGCTGCACCTGACTCACCCAGCACAGAGGAAAACTGAGTAACAGGATGAGTCCCAAATGCTAACACCCCTGGGAGGCCAGGACCTGCAAAGGCACACGACCCATGAGACCCAGATGTCAGTCCTAAATTGTCATGTCTCAGCCCAACTGGGTGCTGGCAACCCAATGGGAACAGGCTGCTTTGGGTTCTGGAGGTAGAAGGCTTTCTGGCTTGTTCCAGCCCCAGAGCCCAGGCCCCATCCTGTCACCCTTGTCACTGAAGGTCCAAGCCGTTGGGGGCATGACACTTCCATGTGAGGCCGACATCTGAGGGCTCTCCTTGTCCCTAAAGTCAGTGATGCCAGGGAAAATTCTTTGTCAAGAAAACTGCTTGTGAGATGACATCTACATTGTACTCATGGATCTAATCCAAGTCTGACGGCACTTCGAAGGCAGAGGACCAGCAGCTAGTGTGACAGAGAACCCAGGGCACACAATTTCCAGGGACAGCAGGCCAGGCTGGAGGGCAGGCCCAGTAATAGTGACATCATTCGTGCCATACACCTGGCAAAGGGCGAGGGATCTCGAAAGACATTCACTAGCGTCAGAAGCAGGAAAAAATGTGCTTAGCTGAACATTCACCCTTCTGACAATGACAGTACACCAGGGGTAACTAACTCCAAGGTTCTTTAATTCAACGGCAGCATTGGCTGACAACCAAACACACAAACTCCTCTACTACAAGGGAGATGTACAGTAGAGAGCGGCTCCACCCAACACTGCAATGCACCTGTCTCTCCCCGTCTTCTGGGTAAAGTGGCAAATTTGAGTTTCTGTTCAGATCTGGACAGCTACAACTGGACTGTCCCTGCCCCAACAGGGCTCTACCCTGCCACCTCTGCTCCTAGGTCTGGGCAGGGGACAGATGAATGTGGGGGAGCACTGGTAGCTCTACAGGAGTATTCCTCCTTTCTGTAACTCCCTCCCTCTCCCACCCCAACCTGTAGGGTCCATGAGATTGACTCCCTCAAGAAACGGGACTGGCAGCCTGATTAGGCTCCCCTACAAGCCATCCGTTAGAGGAGAGGGGAGGGCAGACTTGGGGGACCATCCTGGGCCCTCTCCACCTCATCTGATACCCAGAGAGGGAGTACCCAGAGCTTGGGAAGGCCAGCCCCACCCCCACAGATTGGAAAGTATTGGTCACCAAGGCCGCCAGACAGTCTGGGCTATTTGCGCCGCAGTTAGGCTGCCCAGGGCTGTGGGCACCAAGTCCGGCCCCTCAGCAGGCACTCGACTTAATTCGGGTTCTGGGACCTCTTCTAGGTCAGAACACAGGTCTTCCCCAGGACCCGAAGGGCTGGACAGAGGGGACCCTGGGGTCCCTCCTATGGGCCAACCACTCCGTCCAGGGCCTCCAGGCAGCCCAGCGAGGGAGTCTCCCAACAGGTCCCGGAAGCTGCTACCCTCGCGAAGAGGCATGGACTCCAGCAGGTGATTCAGAAGCTCAGCTGAGACGGTGGCGTCGATGGCCTGGCAGGTGGACACGAACGTGTGCACCTCGTGCATACACTGGATGTAGCCAGCAGCAAAGCGCTCACTCGCTTCCACCTCCAGCTGTTCCTGCTCTGCATCCGAAAGCAGTGACCAGAACCGTGAGTCTGGTGACAGCCAGGGCCCAGCGCACCCCGGACATCCACTAAGGTGCCCAGCGAGAACAGCCCTCCCTGTGGACAAGACAGGGACGCCAGGGGCCGACGACCTCCCTCCAGGCGAGAGGCAGGAGGGCGGACGCGTCCAGGATGGGTGCCAGGCGCGGACGGCCCACGACCCCGCCCCAGCCCCGCCGCCACTCACCGCGCGCGCGGCCCCGCAGCGCTCCCTGCACCCGCCGCACCGTCAGCTCCAGCACCTCGGCGTTCTCCAGCTTGGCCTGCACCTGCGCCGCCGCGGGGAAGCGGGTGAGCCGGGCCGATCGCTCCGGGGCCGCCCGCACCCGGGCCCCCGCCGCCCGCCCGCCCGCCCGGCGCACGCACCTCGGAGCCTGCCAGCAGCAGCCGCAGCTCCTGCAGACTCTCGTTGATCCGCGCGCGCCGCTTCTTCTCCACCAGCGGCTTCCGGGCCTGTGGGGAGCGGGCCACTGAGCCCCGGGCCCGCGCAGCCTCCCGCAAGCCCATCCACCCGCGGCCCCGGCCCGCACCTTGCGGTCCCCCCGCGCCTCCAAGCTGTCCTCTTCCTCGCGGTCCCGCTCCCGGGTGGACGCCAGGGCCGGAGCCATGGCCCGCCCGGGGGCCCCGCCTGGAGCGCGCGGGGGCGGTGAGAATCGCCCCGGCGTGCCCCGTCCCACCCTGCCGCCCCGCTCGCTCCCTCGCGTCTTCCGGCTCGCGGGCCCCGCCCCTCTTATAGGGACTCATTTGCATGTCAATGCGCCGATTGGCTGTGCGGGGCCGGAGTCGCGGGCCGCAAGGCAGGCTGTGGCCAATGGGAGCGGCGCGCTTTGTCAGGCCGCGCGGTCTCCGCCGGATGGCAGCTGGCGGGGCGGGGCCGTGACCCCGGGGCAGCTCCGGCGTGGACAGCTAGCGGGTCCTGCGCTCACCTACCGACTCTCCAAGGAGGGCGCTCCTGCCCCGACCCCGGTGGGCTTCAGGAGCCGCAGTCTCCGCACCCCGAGGGGGCAAAGCCCGGGAGAAGCGGGGAGCCACCGGGCAGCAGGGGTAGGCGGTCCCCACCCCTTGCATTTCTTGCGGACTCGTGCGCACACCCACAACCCTCCATTCGCACCACCTTTCCAGCTCGCCCGCCCATTCACGCCCCTTGTCGCCACCCGGTTTCCCCAGCGCTCCTCACTTCCCTAGGGTTCCCTCGGCCCGGCGCCCCCCCAGCCCTGCGCTGTGCCCCCCCCACGCCGTGCGCCCATCCTC